>JACEEZ010007271.1:37500-72500 GCA_016584305.1 Chionoecetes opilio | reverse complement strand
GTGTAAAATATCGGCACTATTTATTTTAACGAGGCGAAAATTCTATTCTATCTTAAGGTCTCATGCTTAAAAGTATGCCTATATTTACTTGATAATATGGTTAACTAGCCGCAAAGCCGCCCTCCGGGCGGACTTTTTGGCTAGCTCCTGCGGAGGGCTATTGGTGGGCCTTCGGCCCACCACCTGTGTTTGGTGGGCCTTTGGCCCACCAAACACAGACTCTCCAGATAGCTCCTTCTAGCTTTCCTGAAATCATGGATGTAGAAATGTATGTATTGACGCCAACCCATTCACATCACCCCCAACCCATTCACTCACCCATTACCCATTACCCCCCACCCATTCACTCACCCATTACCCATCACCCCTCACCCATTCACTCACCCATTACCCATCACCACAGTCCACACACCCATTCACTCACCCATTACCCATCACCCCCCATCTATTCCCTCACCCATTACCCATCACCCCCCACCCATTTACTCACCCATTACCCATCACCACACACCCATTCACTCACCCATTACCCATCACCACACATCCTTTCACTCACCCATTACCCATCACCCCCCATCTATTCCCTCACCCATCACCCATCATCCCCATCACCCATTCACTCACCCATCACCCCACACCCATTACCCATCACCCCACCAATTCACGCACCCATTACCCATCACCCTACACCAAGGTTCCTCAATTCTCGCAACCCCTTTTTTTCACAATTCTCGCTAATAGGTGCTAAAAAAAAAAAATGATCGGATCATCTCTAAGTGGGCTTAAACCTTCCCTGGTCGACCTTTCCAAACTGTGCCATATGAGGGATTGCGCCACAGGGGGCGAACCTATACCAACAACACACACACAAACACGACACCACACACACACACCACACACACACACACACACACACGACACACTGACACACACACAACGCACAAACGACACACACACAACAACCAACACACCCACACCACCCACACACCACACACACACACACACACAGACAGACACACTTTCGCTTATATTATTATAGACGATGATAAAATACACCTGAAATTAAGATGAACCTTAGTATTCCCTTCTCCCGGCATCAAATATCAGTCAGAAAGTAGCAAGGGGTCAGGATTTTTCGCCTCGTTAAAAAGAAAACTGAGTATAGTAGTTGGTTGTACATCGCAGCATACCGAGAAGGACAGTCAGATATGGTCTCTTTATAGTACACACATACACTCACACATCAAAACTCAGTCTATCGTAACGTAAATAAACTAGTGTTGCCAAACTTTATAAAAACACAAGGGAATTACATACAAAATCACAGTACCACTTACTAGATTACATATTTTGAGAGACAGACGGGCAGACAGACAGACAGACAGACAGACAGACAGACAGACAGACAGACAGACAGACAGACAGACAGACACACACACACACACACACACACACACACACACACACACACACACACACACACACACACACACACACACACACACACACACACACACACACACACACACACACACACGCACAGAGAGAGAGACAGACAGACAGATATATAGACAAACAGACAGATAAACAGACAGACAGACATATAGACAGACACATAGACACCGACAGACAGGCATATCGACAAACAGACAGACAGACAGACAGACGTATAAACAGACAGACAGACAGACACACACAGACAGACAGACAGACACACATAGACAGATACGCAGACAGACAGACAGACAGAACAGACAGACAGACAGAGAGCCAGACACAAACACACAACATTAAAAAAGATAATTCTCACGTAACCCTCATGGAACTCCCAGCAGCCCAGGTGTGTTGCATTACCTGCCGCCTTAACGAGTAATGCAGCAGTTAAAGGTGAACCTGACACTCCTTCTCCTCCTCCTGCAGGTGTCGTGGATAAGGCGCCGCGACTACCACCTCCTCACCGTCGGCTCGCAGGCCTACAGCAGCGACGAGAGGTTCCAAGTGCGCTACATCAAACAGGAAAATGTAAGTACCTATGTCCCTAAGTTAAGGAAAATTTATGTATGTCCCATTTATCCCTCTGTCTACTCTCCTGCCCGACTCCCTGTCTCTGTATATCTGTCTAACTGTCTGAAGTGAAGGAAAATGTGAGTATGTCCCTTAGTTCAGGAAAATGTGAGTATGTCCCTTAGTTCAGGAAAATGTGAGTATGTCCCTTAGTTCAGGAAAATGTGAGTATGTCCCTTAGTTCAGGAAAATGTGAGTATGTCCCTTAGTTCAGGAAAATGTGAGTATGTCCCTTAGTTCAGGAAAATGTGAGTATGTCCCTTAGTTCAGGAAAATGTGAGTATGTCCCTTAGTTCAGGAAAATGTGAGTATGTCCCTTAGTTCAGGAAAATGTGAGTATGTCCCTTAGTTATGCTAGAATACCTATAAACTAACTGTTGGTTTAAGTTATATGGTAAATTTCCATTTCATATTTCACCGCCATTTCCAAAAAAAATAGAATGATTTGTGACAGAAACGATTAGCAGATTAATTCAAAACACTTCAAAACTCACCACAAACAAATAGTTTCGTCCACCAAAGTGAATTCGGTGTCAAACTGGAATAATACCAGTTATATTCCTCTGACATTTGTGCTAGTCCCTATAAAGAAGATAGTAAGAGAATATAATAATATTTTATGTTCATAGTCATCTCCTGACTTTGTATTACTACACGTAGGAGTCAAATAACAATGCATCCACAAACTAATGCCTAAACGAATGCCTAAAAACTAATGCCTAAAAACTAATGCCTAAAAACTAATGCCTAAACTAATGCCTAAAAACTAATGCCTAAAAACTAATGCCTAAAAACTAATGCCTAAACTAATGCCTAAAAACTAATGCCTAAAAACTAATGCCTAAAAACTAATGCCTAAACTAATGCCTAAAAACTAATGCCTAAACTAATGCCTAAACTAATGCCTAAAAACTAATGCCTAAAAACTAATGCCTAAACTAATGCCTAAACTAATGCCTAAAAACTAATGCCTAAAAACTAATGCCTAAAAACTAATGCCTAAACTAATGCCTAAAAACTAATGCCTAAAAATTAATGCCTAAACTAATGCCTAAAAACTAATGCCTAAAAACTAATGCCTAAACTAATGCCTAAAAACTAATGCCTAAAAACTAATGCCTAAACTAAAATTACATCCACGAAATTGTAGGTAATTAGAGCCAAATACATGGAATAGATGGCGTATTTCACATGTGATTTACATTTCCGTGATGATATTTAGACATTCGGCGTCTCACACGTAATGGAGCAATTTTCTTGGCTTGGTAAGACTTCATTAGGAGACTCATTAGTTTCCTCTGTGTAATTGTTCCCCATCAGTTTATTGAGAAACATATTAGCGTGTCTCCTGCACATTGTAATTATGTCATTTTACACGCGACAGAACTTAATGTGTTTTTATCATCCCTTCATTTTGGCAGCTTATTTATCTACGTACATTAATGGCGTGTAAATTATGATTGTTGAGCTTGCTACTATGGTTTTCCTATTCACCGTCTTCCTTACGCCAAAACAATACATTAATAAGTGAAGGTTTTAACCCCTTGAGGCCCAGAACGTTATTTCCATTGTAATTTATGAAGGCCATTACACAATTTTAATGAATAGAAGCAATGTTTTATAGATATGACCTGTTTAGTATACTTGTCCACTAGCTAATTTGGTGTATTAAGTTACTTTTCGTAATTTTATGGCTAACAACGGAAGATTTTCTATAGCAAACGAAAGATCTGGCGTGAAGGGGTTTAGGTGCATAGAGGCCCTGATATCCCTCGTGTTATTACTAAGGGGAGTTTGAAAGTTCGAAGTGCTGATAACAATAATGGATGACAGTTTATCGTGTTTTTTTAGTGTAAATAAAAGTACTGAGGTGCTGCAAACAGTTATGGATGAACAGTTCTCGTGTTTTCTCGTATATAAAAAGTATACGTTTTGAGACGCTGATATATATGGATGACAAATGTTCGTGTTTGCTGGTGTAAAATAATGATGGGTATTTTTCGTTGGATTAGGAAGAGAACCGACCTCGTATGTGTCGTAATGACCTGAAATGACATAACTATAATCTTGGGTCGGTCATTTGCTCGGCGAAAATATGACATCAACATTAGCAAGCCAGAAAAATGGTCATGTTGGGCGTTAATGTGTGTGTGTGTGTGTGTGTGTGTGTATGTGTGTGTGTGTGTGTGTGTGTGTGTGTGTGTGTGTGTGTGTGTGTGTGTGTGTGTGTGTGTGTGTGTGTGTGTGTGTGTGTGTGTGTGTGTGTGTGTGTGTGTGTGTGGTGTGTGTGTGTGTGTGTGTGTGTGTGTGTGTGTGTGTGTGGTGTGTGTGTGTGTGTGGTGTGTGTGTGTGTGTGTGTGTGTGTGTGGTGTGGTGTGTGGTGTTGTGTGTGTGTGTTGGTGTGTTGTGTGTGTTGTGTGTGTGTGTTGGTTGTGTGTGTGTGTGACATGTGTGTGTGTGTGTGTTGTGTGTGTGTGTGTGTGTGTGTGTACATGTTCCTAAAAGCTTCATAACACAGGCATTGAAGAATTCCATGCATAAAACTGGAAAAAAGTACGAAATTCGAAATAAAAACGTGAATCTCCCATAAATTTTGGATGTTTGCCAACAGGAGTTTCCAATGCATGAAATTAAGAACTCTATTTTACAGGCGGTAAATTCCTAAAAAAAATTCAATTTATGACTCACTTTAGCATTAATGATTACACAGTTACCTGTATACCACGCGCCCGGGGCACAAGGTATAGAGGAGACTGTTGACATCTTATTACCTCCGCCAACGAAGTTGGAGGGGTTATCTTTTCACCCCGATCTGTCTGTCTGTCTGTCTGTCGTCTGTCTGTCTGTTTGTTAGTGTACAGGATTTCTCGAAAAGTTACAAATAGATTTCGATCAAACTGGGTATACCAAGTCTATTTGGTATAAGGAAGAACTGATTTAATTTTGGATGAAATCTATTGACAACTGTTGCCATGGCAACCAATTGATGTAATATTCGGCCGGAGGTATGCGCTCATACTGAGTGCATATATATATATATATATATATATATATATATATATATATATATATATATATATATATATATATATATATATATATATATATATATATATATATATATATATATATATATATATATATATATATATATATATATATATATATATATATATATATATATATATATATATATATATATATTATATATATATATATATATATATATATGTTTTTTTGTTTTGTCTTTTTCTACTTTTTTTATGAAATCGAATCACAACTGTTGCCATGGCAACCAAATGATGAAATATTTGGGCGGAGGTATGCGCTCTACTGAGTGCCCCCCCCCCCCTAGTTTATTTAGTTAATCATTGGTTAAAAAGATACAAAAGATAAGAAAGATACAAGAAAAAAGATAGATTATATTTTAGGCTTTGTATGCAGGTTGTAGGATTTATTAGGGTTATCATTTTTTTTTGTCATTATTATTAACACATTATTACGATCAATGCCACTGTTACTACTACTACTACTACTACTACTACTACTACTACTACTACTACTACTACTACTACTACTACTACTACTACTACTACTACTTTTAAAGGAATTCCGTAAAAGATTATGGTAGGGTTCAACAAGAGCTTCTGTAGGATTTTCGAAAGACGTCTTGACAAGGAGCACTACTGTTGAATTTCAATATCAGAGCTCTGACATTGCCGTCTCGGGTTTCTGGCGGGACTTTTGCGGGATTCTAGTGGGACTTTGGCGGCTTTCTGGCTGTACTATGAGTATGGCGAGGTTTTTGGCAGATCTTTGGCGGAGTTTTGGCTGGTATTTGGCGGCTTTTGGGCTGGTCTTTGGCGGGTTTCTGGCGGGACTTTGATTTGACTGAGCTCTATGTATTATTAGGTTCTCATTGTGTTCTCCTTTACTCCCTCAGGACTGGCAGCTGCATATCCATTACGTGCAGGTACGAGACGACGGCGTGTACGAGTGTCAGGTGTCCTCGCATCCGCCCGTCAGCCTCTTCGCCACGCTGAGGGTTCTGCGTGAGTATTAAGTTCAGTCTTCTGTTTGTTATTCATTCATTAACTGTTTTCGTTTATGTGAGTATTAAGTTCAGTCTTCTGTGTGTTATTAATTCACGCACGCCACCTCATATCCTGCTCTCCCATTTGACTAGCTTTTCCTTCTATTCTTTCGTTATTTCATTTGATTCATTAACTTTTTCCTTTCTGTAGTATTAAGCTCGGTCTTCTGTGTGTTATTCATTCACGCCATCTAATATCCTAACTCCCACTTGTTTTTTCATTATTATTCATTCACGCCACCTCATACCCTGTCTCCCACTGGGCTTATGTTTCATTCTTTCATTATCTGTTTTCGTTTGTGTGAGTATTAAGTTCGGTCTCCTGTGTGTTATTGATTCAGGTCACTTCATATCCTGTTTCCCTCTGACTTGTATTTCATTCTTTCATTGACTGTTTCGTTTGTTACTCCGCGTCACTCACCCTCACCTGTTTTTTCATTTTACTGGTATCATCCACCTCGGTTTTATTTTCCGTGTTTATGCTCAATTTTGTCTGATTTTCTATTGCATCGTGTTGTGTTTCCTCCTCACTCACTCACTCACTCACTCACTCACTCACTCACTCACTCACTCACTCACTCACTCACTCACTCACTCACTCACTCACTCATCGCTCTCGCTCCTCGCTCGCCCTCCTCCTCCTCATCACTCACTCACTCACTCACTCACTCACTCACTCACTCACTCACTCACTCATCACTCACTCACTCCACTCACTCACTCAACTCCTCACTCACTCACTCACTCACTCACTCACTCACTCACTCACTCACTCACTCACTCACTCACTCACTCACTCACTCACTCATTCATTTATTCACTCATCACTCGCTCGCTCATTCACTAACTCACTCACTCATTCATTCATTCACTCATCACTCGCTCACTCATTCACTAACTCACTCACTCATTCACTCATCACTCATTCACTCACTCACTCACTCACTCACTCATTCACTCTCGTTTTCTTTCTCAGTATCCTCATCAGCTTTTATTTCATGCACATTTTATTATATTTTCTCAGATTTTCCTCTCCCGTCTAGTGTCCTGTTTTATATTTTCAAACGTCATCGCATTTCTCTGCCATCCTATATCAGCCGTCCTCCTCCTCCTCCTGCACGTACTCTTCTTTCTCCTCTCCAACTGCAGGACACAGCGCATCTTTAACGTAAACATCCTCCCGGAATCCTTTCTTTGTCATGCCTTTCCTCCATATACACACACACACACACACACATAAGGGTACTCCGTAGTGTAGTGGTTAGCACGCTCGATTCACAACCGAGAAGTCCCGGGTTCGATCCCCGGGCGGAGCGGAAAACAGATGAGCTGTTTCCTTAAAACCCGAGCCCCTGTCCACCCAGCAGTGAATGGGTACCGGGTGTTAGCCGGGGTTTGTGACCTGCTCTCCGGGGTGCTGGCTTCGGCCAACACTAAGCACTAAGGATGAATGATAGAAATGATGATATGGAGACGGGGCCATACGAGCGTTGCTCTGGCCCCGTAAAATACAACTAAATGAATACACACACACACACACACACACACACACACGTCCACATCCGCCTCATCCACCTTGTCCTCCACTCGAGCCAGCTCCCACATGAACATAAACCTCATTATGCAAGACCATCAGTATTTATGTTTTGAAGTGGAAGATTTGCACTTTCAAGTACGTGTTATGTGTCGTGTGTGTGTGTGTGTGTGTGTGTGTGTGTGTGTGTGTGTGTATGTGTGTGTATGTGTGTGTGTGTTGTGTGTGTGTGTGTGTGTGTGTGTGTGTGTGTGTGTGTAATGCCAGGCTGCTATGCTTAGAGAATACAAGTTAATGGGCTGAATTCTAATGATATGCACACGAAGACTGGAGGAAGGAAAGGTGGGTGAAAACTGGCATAACAAAAACAGGACGAAAGTAAGATGAGAAAATAAAATAAGAAGAAAAGTTAGGCGGTAAGTTTGCTAAGTCACACAGGCCGAGCGAAGGAGGTGAAAGAAACGCCAAAGAACACAAAGCAACACCCAGAAAGGAACTGAGAGGCAAGCAAACAACGGCATACAAGCAGGTTCTTATGAGGCTGTTTGTTGACTAGTAGAAAGAAGACAGGAAGGCGAGGAATGTACGAGGTGGAAGGGAAGAGTGTAATGCTAACGACTGCGATGTTTCTCCGTGTTATTTGAACATTCCATTGCCTCACTGTGTTGCAAAAAAAAAAGGTTAAATAAATCAGTGGAATTATAGTTATGACATAGAAAGTTGTTAACACTTACGAATGAAGTTTATTGATATAACGAGCATTTTATATCTTCATTATATGTAAAAAAAAAAGTGTTCGGATGTAAAGTAAATGGAATTACACTCTTTAATCTATTGCATCGGTGCTATGATGTCGAGATTATCATTATTATTATGATGAGATCGTGATTATGATTATTTACCGTCACTTATGCAAATTACACAGGAGAAAGAAAAAAATTTGAGCAACGCGAAAAAGACTCAATTGTTCTCATGAAAATGAATTACGGAAATGTATATTCGTCAGGCCGCGTCAGAGGCAGTCCCTCGCAACACTCACAGCACACTGGAAATACACACAGCATCAACGAAAGACAATAAAAACCTACACCTCTCAATCAGGTGGCAAGAACAGGTACATTAATGAGAAATACCTGCGCTGCCTGCCTGCCTGCCTGCCCGCCTGCCCGCCTGCCCGCTTGCTCGCCTGCCCGCCTGCCTGCCTGCCTGCCTGCCTGCCTGCCTGCCTGCCCGCCTGCCTGCCTGCCGCCTGCCTGCCCGCCTCGCCCGCCTGCCCGCCTGCCTGCCTGCCTGCCCGCCTGCCCGCCTGCCTGCTCGCCCGCCTGCCCGCCTGCCTGCCTGCCTGCCTGCCTGCCTGCCTGCCTGCCTGCCTGCCTGCCTGCCTGTCTGCCTGCCTGCCTTCCTGCCAATTACCTACTCGTAATCGTCGACGAATTGCTGTGTTTGTTTTATTGGACCACATGTTCCCCGAATAATAGACGCGGAGGGCCAGTTGTTTTCTGGTTCTGCTCCCGACACAGGCTTTTCCGCCGCTTCGGTAATGGACTTGTATTGTTTCATCGACTGTTTGCTGCGCGTCGTTCATAACAAATTGAGCGTTGCAAAAAGTGTTTTTTATTTCATATTTCTAATCTTTCAGTGTCTGTGCAGTCATTCGTATCGCATTAAGAATAGTTTTATGGGAAGTTGTGGGTCCAATAGTATCTACTGTGATGGCGGGGAGGTTATGTGGGCTTAGTTTTTATGGGTTTTCTTTTATGCGTTAGATTGGGTTCTTTCGGGAGGATCTGAAGTCTATAAATGTAATGCTTTTATATTTGCTGGTCATCCCCTCATGCAAAGCAGCGTGGCGTGGCGGAGGGGAACACTATTGTGTATTACATTCCATTCCCTTGACTAAATGTTGCGTGTAAGTTGTGAATGAATTTTTAACTTTAGGATTTCAAGTTTTAATTGATTTCAACTTTTATTATCAACTTGGAGTGACGATGATAATGATGACTTGTGTGACTGACTTATTGTGAGTGTTGGACAACGTAACCTTGACCTTGGACTGTCAATAATATATGACTTGTGTTTCTGACTTATTATGAATCTTGGACAGCGTGGACTGACAATGATAATATGACTTACTGACTTATACTGAATCTTGGACAGCGTAACTATGACCTTGGACTGACAATGATCATATAACGTGCTACTTATTCTGACTTATGACACTTGACTTGTGTGACTGACTTCTTCTGAGTCTTGAAATCCAGACCTTGAACTCATTTCTGCGTCCCTGCCAACTCCTGACAGAGGCGACGTCGGAGATCCTGGGCGGGCCTGAGAAGTACATGACGGTGGGCAGCTCCCTGAGACTGGTGTGCGTGCTGCGCGACAACACGCAGCCGCCCAGCTACGTGTTCTGGTACCACGACGAGCAGATGATCAACTACCATTCCACCAGAGAGGTAAGCACTAAGCACTAAGCACGTCCTCAGCTCCTCTCCCATCCCTCCATCCTTCCCTCCCTCCCAGTCTGTCCTTCCCTCCCTCCCAGTCTGTCCTTCCTTCCCTCCAATCCCTCCATTCTTCCCTCTCTCCCAGTCTGTCCTTCCCTCCCTCCCATCCCTCCCTCCCTCCCTCCCTCCCACCCTCCCTCCCTCCCTCCTTTCCTTCCTCTCCTTCCTTCCTTCCTTCCTTCCTTCCTCCTCCTTCCTCTTCCTTCCTTCTTCCCCTTCCTTCCTTCCTTCCTTCCTCCTTCCTCTCCTTCCTTCCTTCCTTCCTTCCTTCCTTTCCTTCCTTCCTTCCTTCCTTCCTATCTTTCCTCCTTTCCCTTTCCTCCTCCTTTCCTTCCTGGCCTAGCTTTCTCCGCTTCTTCCCTCCTTCCCATACCTCCTTTCTTTCCTTCTTCTTCCCTCTCTTCCTTCCCTCCCTCCATCCTCCTTTCCTCCCTCCCATCCCTCCTTACTTCCCTCCCTCCCTACCATCCCTCCTTCCCTGCTTCCCTCCTATCCTTGCCTCCCTCCTATCTTTCCCTCCTTTCCCTCCCTCCCTCCTTCCGTCCTGGCCTAGTTTACTCCGCGTCCTCCCTCCCTCATCCCGGGAGGAGCGGTGGTGATGAGGAGAGCAATAATGAGTCAGGTGGCGTCGCAGGCAATCAATACCTGGGATCATTCAGGCCTCCGCAACGAGACACGGAACATGATCGTGATGAGGAAGCGATGATGATGAGGCGCCATAAAGATTCCCGCGCCAGGATGAGGCTTTGTGGCGCGTTGACAAGCTGCGAGGCTGGTCTATGCGCCGCCCAAGTTGCCTAAATGGACGGTTTTCCTCTCGGCTTTACGCGTGAGCCGCCGTCCGCCTCGATAACTCATCCGGTTGCTGCCTTCCCCCCTCTGTCAGCTGGTTTTAAGCGAAAAGCTTACGTGAGTTCCGGCGTCGCGACGAAATAATAGTTTGTCCTGTTAGGGAAAGATTGAGACGGTCTGGATGCAATGGTGATGTATGTGTGTGTGTGTGTGTGTGTGTGTGTGTGTGTGTGTGTGTGTGTGTGTGTGTGTGTGTGTGTGTGTGTGTGTGTGTGTGTGTGTGTGTGTGTGTGTGTGTGTGTTATTCGCCCACGTTCTTGACCACGTGAGCTGGACTCGCGATCGCCAGTTTTACCCTCCCGGAAAGAGCTTGCAGCTCGGAATGACTGATCTTTGGGTAATGCTGGGACCTCACACACCCATCCCCTTACTCAAGGGGGACAGTGAACGCCCATATTTGTCAGTGAAAAATCCCCGGGAGCAAACGGGGATCGAGCGCGCGATCACAGAATGGCCAGCAACGCTTTTAAACAACTCGACCACTCAGGTGTGTGTGTGTGTGTGTGTGTGTGTGTGTGTGTGTGTGTATGTGTGTGTGTGTGTGTGTGTGTGTGTGTGTGTGTGTGTGTGTGTGTGTGTGTGTGTGTGTGTGTGTGTGTGTGTGTGTGTGTGTGTGTGTGTGAAATAAGAATCTAATCCTCAAAACTTTGATGAATATATTCACAATTTATCATAACTTTTTTTATTTATTACAGATGAATTGTCACTTCCATTAGTTATGCAGGAATTAACTTCGGTAGCTAAAACTCGACAATCAATTATTCTGCCCTTCAGCCCCCGTTAATTGTAGCAACCCTCCCTGTAAATCTACCCACCATTCCTGTAATCAATGACAGAACATTAGCATAAAACTGTCGAGGCGATGAGAGGTAGTGGAGGAAGCTAAAACCCGGTGTGTTGCGTGTACAGGTGAGAGGTAGTGGAGGAAGCTAAAACCCGGTGTGTTGCGTGTACAGGTGAGAGGTAGTGTAGGAAGCTAAAACCCGGTGTGTTGCGTGTAACGATGAGAGGTAGTGGAGGAAGCTAAAACCCGGTGTGTTGCGTGTACCGATGAGAGGTAGTGGAGGAAGCTAAAACCCGGTGTGTTGCGTGTACAGGTGAGAGGTAGTGTAGGAAGCTAAAACCCGGTGTGTTGCGTGTAACGATGAGAGGTAGTGGAGGAAGCTAAAACCCGGTGTTGCGTGTACCGATGAGAGGTAGTGTAGGAAGCTAAAACCCGGTGTGTTGCGTGTACAGGTGAGAGGTAGTGTAGGAAGCTAAAACCCGGTGTGTTGCGTGTAACGATGAGAGGTAGTGGAGGAAGCTAAAACCCGGTGTGTTGCGTGTACCGATGAGAGGTAGTGTAGGAAGCTAAAACCCGGTGTTGCGTGTACCGATGAAAGGTAGTGTAGGAAGCTAAAACCCGGTGTGTTGCGTGTAACGATGAGAGGTAGTGGAGAGAGCTAGAGTATCTTTATATAGAGACCCTGATTATTTAGACATTATATAGAGACCCTGATTATACAGAGACCCTAGAGAGAGCTAAAACCCGGTGTGTCGCGTGTACAGGTGCGGGTGGAGAACAACGGAGGGCTGAGCGTCCTCTTCCTGAGCAACGTGAGACCTGCCGACTCCGGGAACTACACGTGCGCGCCCTCCAACGCGCTGCACTCCCACATCAACATACACGTGCTGAAAGGTGAGTGCCCTGCGGTGACCTTGAGGGGGAGGAAGGTGGAGGGAGACAGCCTATTCACCTCCACTTGTTATAGCATTCGTCGTGCTATATCAAGTTTTTTGGGTCTGATTTAGGTATGTTTTCGTAGCTGTAACTCCAGTAAACACAAAAAAAGCACTCGCATAACAAAAAAAATGACAAAAAAATATCACAAACCCCAAAAAATGACACACAAAAAATCGTCACTAAATAAAACGGACAAAAAAAACCCACCACCAAAACCCAACATAAAAAAAACTAGCACTAAACCTAACCTAAGCCTTCACTAACACTAAACCTTAACCCCAAAAAAACTAATACTAAAACTAACCTAAACCTTCACTAACACTAACAGAAACAAAGACAAAAACCTAGAGGTGGCGAGGAGGGGGGGGAGGTGTATTATGGATTTGGAGGCACACATTCCCCTCCACTAAGTCTTGTTATAGCATTCGTCGTGCTATATATGAAGTTTATTGGGTCTGATTTAGGTATGTTTTCGTGCTGTAACTCTTGTAAACACCCAAGAATATGGTGGTGATCGATTGAAATGATATGCAAAGACCTCGAGAGTTCATCAAATAGTTATACTCTCTTGGTATGATTGGATTTAAGGTGTTGACGGAGGAAGTGTGTGGTGATATTTTTTTTTTTTTTTTTTTTTTTTTTTTTTTTTTTTTTTTTACATCACAAGGAACTGGCCAAGGGCACAACAAAAATGGGTAACACAAAGCCCGCTTAGTTGCCAGTCCCTATAAAGAAGACAGTAAGAGAATAAAATAAAAACAGAGGGGTAGGCCAATTTAGTTCGGGAGGTGTCTTGTTACTCTTCTTTGGAGGTAAAGTGTTGTGTGTTGTTCTTGTGTGCTGTATATATATAGTTGTTAATATGTAGTGTCAATATGTAGTAGACCTGCTTGTTGAATTTTGTGCGTTTAGTAATTTATGGAGCTTTTTTTTGTTGGACTACAGTTTGTTACTCAAATTTGTGGGAAAGTTTCATTTTAGACATTATGTGTTTTGTCTATTTATTAATGATATTATGTGTAATTTATAATGCTGTGGTCAATCAATATCTATCTATCTATCTGTTAGGAGGTGAGACCCCGGCGGCCATCCACTCGGGGACGACCGCTGTCTCCTGCCCCGTCCTGCTGCTGCTGCTGCTGCTGTTGTGGCAAGGCTCCGGGCACCTCACCCTCTCCTGTCCCACGGTAAGTCGCCCTCATCACTGCCACACCCACTCACACCTTCATCACTGCCACACCCACTCACACCTTCATCACTGCCACACCCACTCACACCTTCATCACTGCCACACCCACTCACGACCTTCATGCACTGCCACCCATCAACCTTCATCACTGCCAAACACTCAACACCTTCATCAACTAGCCACACACTCACACCTTCATCATGCACACACAGTTTATTGACCACAAGATATATATATTATAAAATGTTACAGTAAAAGGTCTATACAAATACAAACTGGGGGGGGGTCTGGGGCGTGGGGGGGGGGGGGGGGGCATCCAGAGAGTCAGCCCATACCTCCGCCCGAATATAAAAAGTAAAAAAAAAAAAAGTAAAAAAAAAGTAATATATATATATAATATATATATATATTATATATAATATATATATAATATATATATATATATAATATATCATATATATATATATATATATATATATATATATATATATATATATATTATATATATATATATATATATATATATAATATAATATATATATATATATATATATATATATATATATATTATATATATATTACTTTTTTTTTTACTTTTTTTTTTTTTACTTTTTTATATTCGGGCGAGGTTATGCGCTCTACTGAGTGTCCCCCCCCCCCAGTTTGTATTTGTAGTGGACCTTGAAATCTATTGACAAGTGTTGCCATGGCAACCAATTGATGAAATATTCGGCCGGAGGTATGCGCTCATACTGAGTGCATATATATATATATATATATATATATATATATATATATATATATATATATATATATATATATATATATATAATATATATATATAGTATATATATATATATATATATATATATTATATATATATATATGCACTCAGTATGAGCGCATACCTCCGGCCGAATATTTCATCAATTGGTTGCCATGGCAACACTTGTCAATAGATTTCATCCAAAATTAAATCAGTTCTTCCTTATACCAAATAGACTTGGTATACCAAGTTTGGTCGAAATATATTCGTAACTTTTCGAGAAATCCTGTACACTAACAAACAGACAGACAGACAGACAGACAGACAGACAGACAGACAAACAGATCGGGGTGAAAACATAACCTCTCCAACTTCGTTGGCGGAGGTAATAATACATTTTATGTCTAAACAATAAACCATTCGTAAAAAAGTAACATAAAAAACTGTTTTGGCAGCACAAACCAAGTTACAGGACATAAATGCAGAAACAATTAAAATACCCACAAACGAAGACATACTGCAGACAGCACACATAACCTTGAATTCCAAACCTACCTGCATGCTTGTCCAATATTCACTCCAGCGATTAGATAGCTTCCCGATAGTATACTTCACTGCTCTGGTATTAAAAGTAAACATAGTATTTTTTTCATGCTGTACCGACAGACCGCAGGAGGCCGGGCAGAGTGTTGGTTTGGCCGTGACCTAAACCTAAGCATCACCATGACAAAGAAAAGACAGGTACTAGATGTCCCTGCCTCGCCTGAGCTGCCGCTACTCCAAGGACACTCAAGGCTACCCCCGTCATCTCCAGCACCGCCCGACCCGCGTCTCCCCAGGCCACCTTACCACATCACTCGGTACCAGTCCAGTATTTTGATAGCAGCTTCGTGTATTGGGTGTCAGGTGGAGGGTTGGTGTAGCTTGTGGATGGCTGGGGGCTAGGTGGTGGTTGTGGTGGTGGGTAGGTGAGTGTCTTGTAGTGGTAGTAGTGGTGTGTGTGGTGTAGTGGCGTGTGTGTGTGTATGGTGTAGATGTGTGCGTGATGTGGTGTGGTGTGTGTGTGTGTGTTGTGTGGTGGTGTGTGTGTGTGTGTGTGTGTGTGTGTGTGTGTGTGTGTGTGGGTGTGTGTGTGTGTGTATGTAAGTAAGGAGGAGAGAGAGTATTGAATGTCGATATACATGTGTGTGCTCCTTAAACTTGTATTAGGTTGATTTGAAGTAAGTTAATATTCTGGTTGATTCACTGAATAGATAATCAATATGACAGTTTATAGGAGTGTGCGAACCAATGGAAAAACTGTCTCACTTCATATTTTCTATAAGCACTTTTGTTTTTTATGTATGAGATGGATGAATGGATGGAGATTACATGTTAGTACGTGTGTGTGTGTGTGTGTGTGTGTGTGTGTGTGTGTGTGTGTGTGTGTGTGTGTGTCTGTGTCTGTGTGTGTGTGTGTGTGTGTGTGTGGTGTGTGTGTGCGCGCGTCACCGAGGCTTGAGGTAGAGGCATATGACTAAATAAGGACACTCCCCAGACTAATCAATCAATCACCTGAGAGTAAGGGAGAACACGGACTCTAGCTCACCTCATGTCAATAACCTGTACTGCGTTGAGGTGCATACGGAGGGGCCTGTTTTTCACTTCTTTTTTTCCCTAGTGATTTAAGGTTTGTATACTCATGGCATTTATATAAGCACCTGTGTTTGTATAGAGTGTGTAAGGAACGTCATAAACTTGGACAGAACATGTACATACCACGTCAAGATTTTCGTTTTAAGATTTTCGTGACCTTGAAAACAAATATCCCCCAGGTATTAACCACCGCCACTACTGCGCCCATGCATCTCCGCCCACCCCATTAACACCACCCCATTCAGTACTCCCATTAACCCATACGAACAACTTATCAGGGCATACAAGACATCATACCACGTCATTTCACACTATTTCGTCTGCGTCACATCTCTACTACTACTACCACTACTATTAATAACTAATACATATACTGATACTAATACTACAGTTACTGGTGCTGATACCACTCCTACACACACACACACACACACACACACACACACACGCACGCACACACACACACACACACACACACACACACACACACACACACACACACACACACACACACACAAAAAAAAAAAAATCGACCACAACCCTAAAAAAAACAATGGCATCAAACGCCCGAATTATCCACAAACATCAAATAAGCCTAAAGTAAACCCAATATCACCTTCCCCACAACAAAAAAATAATATACCCATAAACCACTAACTATAAAATACAACCCGATAGATGTATATATAAACCTGACTGTGTGGTTTATACGAGGCTCATGAAGATACCCTGAAGAAGGCGAAGAAGAAAGAGCCTGTGAGTGTGTGAATCCCTTATTATGTCCTGAAGGGCGATAATGTGTCCCTGAACGCCCTATAGTTAAGGAGGTGAGGTGTGGGGCAGGTGGTTGGATCTCCAGGTGTCCATTAAGACGCTCAGGTGTGGTGGGCTTTACACCTGAGCATGGACGCGCCAGGTGTTGGCCGAGGAGACCCGCCATATTGGTGGGCCTCGGCCGTCTGGGGCGAGATAATGATTGTTGTGACCTCGTTCAGTGTTTAACGTTGCTCAATCGCCCGGAAAGTTATATTACTCACTCTCTCACTAAAAAAAAAACGATAAAAGAAATGTCCTAGCTTGTATTTTTGTACATAATGAGAACAACTTCATTACCATTCATACGTAGCACCTGCGATCCCCTCCCCCCTCCCCACCCACGTTACACTGATCCTTCAGCGGAATGGAAAAAGTTTCAATATTTATACACTATACGGATGGCCGAGTTTTAACTGTCTAATCCACTGGTACTATACATGTTCTACTTACCAGCGTTTCTACTGCACTCTGGATAACGTTCTGTCTCTCCCTTACCGCCCCCACCCACCCACCCACCCCCTCCCACATGCTGTAGGGAATGCAATGGGTCATTTTTGTAATGTATCGTACCGTAGGGACAGCACACAGGTAGTGCATCGCTGTGATAGGTGGATTATTATTGTTAAATAAATGTATCGCAATATCCTTCTGGGGTCGCGACAGTAATGCATTGTGTCTCTATTTTCCTTGTGCACGTGTTTGCCAGGACTCGTAGCATATTGACACACACACACACACACACACACACACACACACACACACACACACACACACACACACACACACACACACACACACACACACACACACACACACACAAACACACACACACACACACACACACACACACACACACACACACACACACACACACATTGCCACCTACACAGAGACACGCCTACACACGCAACTCAATAAAGTAAGTAAAATAAGTAATTGGATAAAATAAGTTAAGTAAGTAATCTCAGTAAAATCAGCGTCAACAACAACTACCCCCAACGTCGCCCGTACTCGTTCACGAACTACACCGAAATACTACGATGCTACAATGCTGCCGTACTGCCTATGTCTCAGGGAAGTAGCAATAGCCAAGCCTCAGGTCAACAAAGCGCGCTAGGATAAGGACGCACAATCACACACAGTAGAAAATAGAGGTGGTAGTGATTTAACAGTAAAATAAAGAGATAGTAGTAGTCTGACACACAATAGAAAGTAGAGTCGGTAGTGATTTAACAGTAGAAAATAAAGGAGGTAGTGGTCTAATACACAGTAGAAAATAGAGGTGGTAGTGATGTAACAGTAGAATAAAGAGGTGGTAGTAGTCTGACACACAGTAGAACGTAGAAGTGGTAGTGATTTAACAGTAGAAAATAAAGGAGGTAGTGGTCTAATACATAGTAGAAAATAGAGGTGGTAGTGATGTAACAGTAGAATAAAGAGATGGTAGTAGTCTGACACATAGTAGAAAGTAGAAGTGGTAGTGATTTAACAGTAGAAAATAAAGGAGGTAGTGGTCTAATACACAGTAGAAAATAGAGGTGGTAGTGATGTAACAGTAGAATAAAGAGATGGTAGTGGTCTAACATACAGTAGAAAGTAGAAGGGCTGGTAGTGGGTTTGGTGGAAGCAGTCTGACACACACACACACACGTACACACACACACAACACACACACACACACACACACACACACGTACACACAATCACGAGACAGGCTGGAAAACTCTCCCTGTCGCTGAGAAACGCTGCATGTGGCACACGAAACGAAGTGAATGCAGCAGCTGTGACAAGACCAGCGGGGGGGTTGGCGGCGAGGAGAGTAAACAATGCATCTACGAGCCTCAGGTGGGTGGATATAGTAGTAATAGTAATAGTAATGGTAGTAATAGTAGAAGTAGTGGTAGTAGAAGTAGTAGTAATGGTAGTAGAAGTAATAGTAATGGTTGTAGAAGTAGTAGTAATGGTTGTAGAAGTAGTAGTAATGGTTGTAGAAGTAGTAGTAATGGTAGTAGAAGTAGTAGTAATGGTAGTAGAAGTAATAGTAATGGTTGTAGAAGTAGTAGTAATGGTTGTAGAAGTAGTAGTAATAGTTGTAGTAGTAATAGTTGTAGAAGTAGTAGTAATAGTTGTAGAAGTAGTAGTAATAGTTGTAGAAGTAGTAGTAATGGTAGTAGAAATAGTAGTAATAGTTGTAGAAGTAGTAGTAATGGTAGTAGAAATAGTAGTAATAGTTGTAGAAGTAGTAGTAATAGTTGTAGAAGTAGTAGTAATGGTAGTAGAAATAGTAGTAATAGTTGTAGAAGTAGTAGTAATAGTTGTAGAAGTAGTAGCAATGGTTGTAGAAGTAGTAGTAATGGTTGTAGAAGTAGTAGTAATGGTAGTAGAAGTAGTAGTAGTAATAGTAGAAGTAGTAGTAGTAATGGTTGTAGAAGTAGTAGTAATGACTGTAGAAGTAGTAGTAGTAATAGTAGAAGTAGTAGTAGTAATGACTGTAGAAGTAGTAGTAATGACTGTAGTAGTAGTAGTAAAGTAGTAGTAGTAGTAGTAAAAGTAGAAGTAGTAGTAGTAATGGTTGTGGCTGTGGTGGTAAGTTACAATTATAATACTAGAGAATGGTTTTGTTTTGCCTTTTATTGCAGGTCTCCAAACTTTACTCTTCAATTGTATTTACAGCATTGCCGCGCCGGAGGAAAGTGTTCGAGCAGCGCGAGTTGTAACGAGTTGACATGCACATTTTGCCGTAAAAACTGGACCACTGCAATTACATGTCCAAACACGAATACATACTAATGATGGTCAAATTCTCGTGGCGATCATTTTATACGTATTATACAAAATCTGTATAATACGAACACCATTGAAATACAGCGAGATCATTGAGAAACAACTCGAATGAAAGAAGTATTGATATATTTTTATGGTCGTATAAGCTGTTACTATCAATAGATGGTGCTGCTATAGAAGGTTCATGGACTGGTGTACGAAATATGCACATTCAACTTAACGAACGCTGTTATTGTGTCTCCGTTATGGGGATTTATGCCGAGTAATTTCCCTGTAAAAGCTAAGATGGACGACGTACCACAGGCCGAATATTATCTATAGGTAGACATAACTCCCACTCGCTGTCACAGTATCCAATTATTGCCACGTGCACATGGCTGGACAATATACGGGAGCGTACTTATATAACAGGCTGGAGCACAGGCGTCCATCAGCCATTATCAACAGTGCTCGGTCGTTCCCGCAGCCAGGAGGGGGGATCGAACTCGTGGTCTGGTCGGCTTGTTACTCAGGCCCGCGACTATATACAGGGAGAGGGAAATTTTGTCTTATCACTCCTCTTATTAACGTTATATAGTAGTGTTTGTTGCCTATTCTCGAGGATTCTTTAATCAGGCTCACCCGGCGGCCCGCTTGGGAAAGAGAGGGAGAGAGAGAGAGAGAGAGAGAGAGAGAGAGAGAGAGAGAGAGAGAGAGAGAGAGAGAGAGAGAGAGAGAGAGAGGGATGGTGTGTTTTTTATGATTATTTAATTTATTGCGTACAAGGCGTCATTCCTAGTACATAGAAAAATATTAGTAAAATGAGACAGAAGAGGAGAGAGAGAGAGAGAGAAGAGAGAGAGAGAGAGAGAGAGAGAGAGAGAGAGAGAGAGAGAGAGAGAGAGAGAGAGAGAGAGAGTAGGAGGATTAAGGGGAGAGGGCGAGCAGTCAGGCGGTAGCGGGAACAATATCCACTCGGCTTATTCGCTCAAGTTAAAGAGTCAACGAGAACCATGATTTCATTGCGGTAAAAATAACCGCAAAAATGCTCTAATAACCTGAAATGCTCTTGGATGTGCGTTGCCGAGGTACGAGATACATAATGATGCACGCACACCCTTACACACACACCATGCCTTCACCACCGCTAGACACACATATGACCTTTGTAAATAAAGAAATATAAGCGATGTATCTATCTATCAGTATTAATCTCTGTGGTTTATTGAGCTAGTGACGTGACTACATGAAGGCAAGTGAGTGACGGAGCAAATGGCGGTGTGTGAGGCGTTGGGGATAGGAGGGAGAGGATAGATAGGAAG
This sequence comes from Chionoecetes opilio, assembly GCA_016584305.1. Classification (NCBI taxonomy): domain Eukaryota; kingdom Metazoa; phylum Arthropoda; class Malacostraca; order Decapoda; family Majidae; genus Chionoecetes; species Chionoecetes opilio. The sequence continues at coordinate 51,236 of JACEEZ010007271.1, read as the reverse complement.
GTTGGGGGGTGAGTGAGGGAAGGGGGAGAGGGGGGAGTTACATGAGCCTTCGATTCCTGGCTTGTGTGGGTCGCTGGTGATGGTGACAGTGCTTAATGGGGCTCAGGATTCATTTAGAAATATTGACTTTACATTAAAACACACAAATATACAGCATTCACTCCCTCACTCACATAGGTTTCCAATACAAATAACAAAGAAAATATAGCAGTAAGATAAGAGAGAGAGAGAGAGAGAGAGAGAGAGAGAGAGAGAGAGAGAGAGAGAGAGAGAGAGAGAGAGAGAGAGAGAGAGAGAGAGAGAGAGAGAGAGAGAGAGAGAGAGAGAGAGAGAGAGAGAGACAAGGCGATCTAGACCTGAAATCAATGTTGCATCGTTGGTCTCTATGACAAGTTGAAGGTTAATGCGTGAGCTTCATGTATTATTGACAGCAGAGTGTTGCATATAGATAGATATAGATATTACTTTGGCTACAGGCACAGATGGATATATATACCTTCCTCGTATTACATAACCCTTGCCATTTACATTATTACTATCATTGTTGCTATTACCATTATCATTATTATTGTTAGCATTAGTATTATAGTAACTTTACGTTTAACTTGCCCAGAAGCCACGCCCCCTGCTTTTCCCCCCTTTTCTACGTAGCTGATTGGTGCATTCCTCGTATCATCACTACCAATCATACTTGCTGTCGTTGTGTGCAGGCATGGAGAAGAAAAATACGTTTGTTTATTATTTTTGCCGAGGAGAGCAAGTGCGCGTTCTATTCTTTGGTCTGGTCGTGCTCAGGAGAAGTTTTTCCGTTGTTGGCGTAATTAGACCGCGATCCAGGTGAGCACGGAACACGGAGCAGGGAAACAAAACACGGGAACGAGAACCTCACGTGAGACCCGCTTCGTAAAGATGAAGTTTAAAGTATGCATTGGAAAAGTATTGATTGTCCTCGCAGACTTCGTAAACACATTAACACATTATTAAATTACATCACATGCCACCTGTTAATTAGCACATCACGTATTTACTTGTGTCTTCCCGCTCCGCAAGGGTTAAATTTAAAGAATGTCATGGAAAAACTTTGATTGTCCTCGCAGACTTTGTAAACACATTAAACTACATAACATGTCACCTGTTAATTAGCACATAACGTATATTCTTATGTCTTTCTCACGTGAGGCTCGCTCCGTATGTTAATTTTAAAGTATGTAATGGAAAAATATTGATTGTCCTCGCAGACTTTGTAAACCCATTAACACATTATTAAAATACATCACATGCCACCTGTTAATTAGCACATAACGTATATACTTGTGTGTTTACTGTTCATGCATTCCGGGACCGTGTAAATATAAGGGAATGGCGTAAGTAAACAGATAAATAGAGAATAATTTGATAGATAAAGTATTGAAATAAGTTGGCGAAATGAGGAGGAGATGATTAATAAGGCCCTGGAATGGATGATAAATAGGTAAATATGCAATGAAAGCAAATATTGGCTTTGTTCTGGTTCCCTTCATCGATCAGCAAGGTCAAAGGTCATCATGGCCGATTTTTCCACGAAGTTCTGTCGAGTGTATTACCAGCGTTTGCATCCTTCCCTTATTCCTTCATTCTCTCATTCCTTCCTTCCTTTCTTCTTTCCCTCATTCCTTCCATACCTCATTCTTTTATTCCCTCATCCTTCCATACCTCATTCCTTCATTCCTTCATCCTTACATACCTCATTCTTCATTCCCTTCTTCATTCCCTCATTCCTTCCATATATCATTCCTCTATTCCCTCTTTCTTTCCTTCCTTTCTTCTTTTCCTCATTCCTTCCATACCTCATTCCTTCATTCCCTCATCCTTCCTTCTCTCAGTTCTTCCTTTCTTCCTTCTTTAATTTCTTCTTTCCCTCATTCCTTCCTTCATTCCCTCATTCCTTCCTTCCCTCATTCCTTCCTTCCTTCTACATTCCACTTAACACCTTCCACTTGCTCCTTCCACCTCCTCACTCCCTACTACCTCTTTCCATCCATTTTGTTTATTCTTTTCTCCTCCCTGCACTTCCCTTGACCTCCTCCTCTTCCTCTTCCATTTCCTCCTCTTCCATTTCCTTTCCTTCACTACATTTCTTACACACTATAAACTCCACATTTTTCATTTCATATATACTTCGCTCTTACACTTCCTGCCATTCCATTATCGTCCTCCTCCTCCTCTTCCTCTTCCTCTTCCTCCTCCGCCTCCGCCTCCTCCTCCTCCTCCTCCTCCTCCTCCTCCTCCTCCTCCTTCCATTATCCTAAACTTCCAAGATAGTGAAAGGAAAACAGCTTTTGATCCTTTGGCTTCGGTTTACTTCGGCTCTTTCTCTCTAACTTAAGTATTGCTCCTAAAGTAACGTCCTTACCACCACCCTCATTAAAGAAGACTGAATTATCACTCTTTTGTTCCATACTCTTCATCTTTTAATTAATTTCCGTAACGCTGGATATTTCGTTGATCTTATATTTTCTATCAGCCTAACAATCTAGTATCTTTCTAGTCTCTAGTATCCATCTTTACTATCTTTATCTAGTATTTTTGTGTCCCATATACTCTTTATCGGTATTGCTAAATGTTCTGTTCTCAATTCTCATGCGTATTTTATTGTTTATAGTATGTTTTCTATTATATTATCTTGTTTATCAATGGTGTACGTGTGTTATGCCCAAAGCTTAATAGGTTTTCAGGAGCGCATCATCATTCTAAGTGATGTTATCGTCTAATGTTTTCATAAGTTCAGTCTCCTCATTAGCGTTTATTTCTTGGCTCGGCTTTGCATTAGAGAGAGAGAGAGAGAGAGAGAGAGAGAGAGGGAGGAGAGAGAGAGAGAGAGAGAGAGAGAGAGAGAGAGAGAGAGAGAGAGAGAGAGAGAGAGAGCTATGAGGGGGTTAAGTAGGATGGAACATGGCGAGAAAATGAGGCTCGTCTGACGTGGGAACGATAAAAAAGCTCCTTAACATCCATTATGACACCTAACACCTCCACCATCCTATTATACCCCTATCCCCTCCCTCCCTCCTTCCCTCCTTCCCTCCTTCCCTCCTTACCTCCTTCTCTCCCTCTTTCCTACCCATATCCCCTCCTCCTCCCTCCTTCCCTCCTTACCTCCTGCCTTCCCTCTTCCTTACAACCTTCCCTCCCTTTTCCTTACCTCCTTCCCTCCCTCTTTCTTACCTCCTTCTCTCCCTCTTTCCTACCCATATCCCTGTTTCCCTCCCTCCCTTCTTCATTCCCTCCTTCCCTCCTTTTTTCCCTCTCTCCCTCCTTACCTCCTTCCTTCCCTCTTCCTTACAACCTTCCCTCCCTCTTTCCTTCCTTTAACCTCTCACAACCCATCATCGTCAACTCGCATCTACACTCCCTATCTCCCTCCCTCCCTCCCTTTTAACCGCGCATTATAAACTCTCTTAATAAGGATCCCCCCCCCCCCCCCGTGTTCCCGTTTCACTTTGTCATAATAAAGCTGAATAGAAGCCCAAGGAGGGAAGAGAAGGAAGGAAGTAAGGAGTTAGTTAGTTCACCTTGCGGTATTAACTTGTTTTTTCTTCTTCTTTTTTATGCTGTATCTTTGTTATCTTGTCTTGTTTTGTAAGTCTAATAATTTGTTGGGATCTGAACAAAAGGTGATGTGATTATTGATAGGGATCTTATTAACTGCCTAATCATGTGTCGTTTGTTCGCTTGTTTATGATGGTTTCCTGCGCGGTCTGATCCTCACTTTCCGTCGAGACGCTGTTTGGTATTCATTACGCAATCCCTTCACTATAGTCGCCGCACGTTAATTTGGCGAAAATTAGGCCCTCTCACTCCCCTTCCGAACGCACGGGATTGGCGGAGGTGTTGGGTGTTGGGGCTTTAGGGCGGAACTTGGAGTAAGGCATTCTCACCCAACACCCAACACCTCAGCCAAACCTGTGCGTTCGGAAGGGGGTAGTGAAGGTGCCCCATTTTCGCCAACTTAACGTGCGGCGCCTTTAGGTAGTTAATGGCGTCTGTTTTACCGTGTTTATTTCACAGTTATCGGGATTTTATTGTGTGCTGTAATCAGAGCAACTTTTTTATCAAGTAATTACACCGTCGCATAAAAGCAATAAGGTAGAAAAGCCTTTGTTGATACAGAGAAATTGAAAAACAAAAATTAATTACTAGACACTTATGAATGTGACGCAAGCTGTTACCACCACCTCCATCACCACCTCCATCACCACCACCACCAACACCACCACCATCACCACTACCATCCACCACCTCCATCACCACCACCACCACCACCACCAACAACACCACCACCACCACCTCCACCACCACCACTACCTCCACCACCTCCATCACCACCACCAACAACACCACCACCACCACCTCCACCACCACCACTACCTCCACCACCTCCATCACCACCACCAACAACACCACCACCACCACCACTACCATCACCACCTCCACCATCCCCACTACTACTACCACCACCACCACCACCACCACTACCACTACCACCACCACCACCACCACCACTACCACCACCACTACCACTACCACTACCACCACCACCATCACCACCACACCACCATCTCCCCCGACCATTTGAATTAACACATACGCAATATAATTAGTTAAAGAGCGTTACACTTGATCTTGCCTTTAGTGTGACAACTCGGAAAATCCTCTTATCACACCCTTTTCTTCCCTAATAACCTTTACGGCCGGGATAAAAAAGCTGCTCATTATATATTTGCACCGTTCAGAGACGCCGCCTTTTCTCTCCCTTCCCACGCGCCTAAGAGCTCGCGTGTCTCGCCTCTCATGATTGACAAGGTAATTTCACAACGAGGATTCGAAGACAAGCACTTTATTCAGACACATGCACCGTCCTCGCGTTTCCTCCTGCCACGTCCACTCTGCTGCATTCTCCTTCTTTTCCTTCTCCTTCTTCTGCTTCTTCTGCTTCTTCTGCTTCTTCTGCTTCTTTTTCTTCTTCTCCTTCTCCTTCTCCTTCTCTTTCTCTTTCTCTTTCTCCTTCTCCTTCTCCTTCTCCTTCTCCTTCTCCTTCTCCTTCTCCTTCTCCTTCTCCTTCTCCTTCTTCCTTCTCCTTCTCCTTCTCCTTCTCCTTCTCCTTCTCCTTCTCCTTCTCCTTCTCCTTCTCCTTCTCCTTCTCCTTCTCCTTCTCCTTCTCCTTCTCCTTCTCCTTCTCCTTCTCCTTCTCCTTCTCCTTCTCCTTCTCCTTCTCCTTCTTCTTCTGCTTGTTCTTCTCCTTAATTTTTTTTCTTCTTCTTCTTGTGGCCTCTGGCGCTTAGTATCGCTTCATAGCTCCTCTTCAACTTCGTCTGCTTAGGTAACAATCTTGTCAATTCTTCCCTTACAATGACCAAGTTACTGCTGCTGCTGATGATGATGATGTTGCCTTTTCCTCCATCTCCTACACCTTTCCCCTTTCAATTCCCCTCTTCCATCTCCTTCACTCTTTCAATTCCCCTCCTCCACTTCCTTTACTTTTTCAATTCCCCTCCTCCACCTCCTTTCCCCTTTTTATTCCCCTCTTCCATCTCCTTTACTTTCAATTCCCCTCCTCCACTTCCTTTACTTTTTAAATTCCCCTCTTTCCTCTTCCTTCCCTCTTTTAATTCCTCTCCTCCACCTCCTTTCCCCTTTCAATTCCCCTCCTTCCTCTATCTACCTACAACTACTATTACTACTACTAATACCAATACTACTAAAGCTGCTAATGATAATAGTAATGATAATAATGATAACTAAAACGGTGAATTAATAAAAAAAGTTGTAGTTAATCCATGCAAGCACAATACACCGATTGCTTTTATCAATATTGTTTTTTATTCTGTAAATGGAATTATTGTTATTTTGATTATGTATACAGTATGGGGTTTTTTTTTTCCTGCGGCGAGGCAAAACATGTAAATAAAATGTAGAGCCGGAGGGAAGGCTGAGGGGAATAACCTCTCTCTCTCTCTCTCTCTCTCTCTCTCTCTCTCTCTCTCTCTCGCTCTCTCTCTTCTCTCTCCTCTCCTCATCTCTCTCTCTCTCTCCTCTCTCTCTCTCTCTCTCTCTCTCTCTCTCTCTCTCCTCTCTCTCTCTCCTCTCTCTCTCTCTCTCTCTCTCCTCTCTCTCTCTCTCTCTCTCTCTCTCTCTCTCTCTCTCTCTGCTCTCTCTCCTCTCTCTCTCTCTCTCCTCTCTCTCTCTCTCTCTCTCTCTCTCTCTCTCTCTCTCTCTCTCTCTCTCCTCTCTCCTCTCTCTCTCTCTCTCTCTCTCTCTCTCTCTCTCTCTCTCTCTCTCTCTCTCTCTCTCTCGTGTGTGTGTGTTTTTGTCTGTCACCAAGAGAAAGAGAAACCAAGTGCACGATAGTTTGCGCTGTATCAATTTGAACAATCTTTGAATAGCCTCTGCTTTATTTTCATCTTACATAGATTTGACCTTCAAAAAGTCACTCAAAATATTCTATTTTTCAAGACAGGGAGTAGCCTACATATTAACAGTTCATTTACACACGATATTAAATTAAGCTCCTTTTCTTCTCATATTTCACTACGTTGGGTGTTTTTTCTAACTTTCGAATAATTGAATCGCATATCCTCTTCATGGTCTGAAACTTGAGTCTTACGGATATTCGTGTAAACTGTAAACTATCCAGGTCCTATAATAAATATTTCAAAAACCTCGCAAGGGACTTGGATACCCATAATAATCTTTCTATTTTAAAAACGTAAGTGAAAACACCTTAGATCATCTGCCTTCACTTGAGAAATATATAAAACCATTAACCCCTTGAGACCCAGAACGTAATTTCCATTGTAATTTAGCTACCATTAGAGGATTTTTAGTGAATATAAGCAATACTTTATAGATAATTCAAAGGCGTCACTATAAGAATCCTGCCTGCGCCACCACGGGCGAGGACCAACCATCACAGCAGCCCTCAAGTGAACCTCCAGAGCCTACCATCCGAGCCCTGGGTCACCACTGCCTACAGGCGCTATAGGCACAAATGTAAAAAAAAAAAAAAAAAAAAAAAAAAAAGATATGACCTGTTAAATATCCTTGTCGACTAACTAATTTGGTATGTTCAGTTACTTTTCGTAATTTTATGGCTAACAACAAACTTTTAATTTTTATAGCAAAGGAAAGATTTGGGTGTAAAGGAGATAATATATAGTCAAACAAAATGTAGTCATACGGAAACAACTTTATATCATCTGCCATCACCTGAAATATATATCTAAAACCCTGAAAATATAGTAAAATAAAATGTCATATTGATAACACCGTTTTGCTGCGTGTGTGAAATGCTGCACCACCACCACGACACAATGCACGTAAAGGGTTTACAAACTGAAGTTATTTCCAGTGGAATTACGTGTGGCCTGGAAAGGATAGCATTTTCTGGGCACCAAACCTCTTATGTTACCTGGAAGCTATTCGGGCGTAAGTGAAAAATGCCGACCAAGAAAATATTAGACACATTTTTAACTCGACACCTCCACCGCCTCCGCCCACTGAGGTCGCCAGAATCTCTGTAGCATTAATTAAATCTCAGTAATTCCCAGGTGTTCTGCTGTGCTTTCTCTCTCTCTCTCTCTTCCTCTCTCTCTCTTCTCTCTCTCTCTCTCTCTCTCGTCTCTCTCTCCTTCTCTCTCTCTCTCCTCCTCTCTCTCTCTCTCTCTCTCAGCGCAGAGATATTCTTAGATTCGAGAAAATGAAAGGCAGATCGAAAACAGCTGAGAGAAGTTGTGTGTTGTGCTGCGCTCTCCTCTCTCTCTCTCTCTCTCTCTCTCTCTCTCTCTCTCTCTCTCTCTTTTTTTTTTTTTTTTTTTTTTTTTTTTTTTTTTTAACATACATATAACTAAAGCCCAAAGGTGCACTGTCGTGTGCTACCTATCTTAAGGGCAATTTACACATAAATATAAAGACCTAAAAAACTAACATTATATACATTTATGTATCACTAAAGTGTTTGTTGAGGCACTGTTGCTGTCACTTGTGTCACAGTATCACTAGGCTCAGCGGGGTGGGCTTCAACAGTCTCCACCGATTGGCCGCCAACTTTACACTTTGTGTGTTCATCTCCTGGATGTGAGGGACAGCGGCCGTGAAAATGTTCCACATCCTGGAGACGCGGCCCACAAAGGTGCGTTGGTGCTGGCTGGCACGGGAACGCGGCACCTCCACTGCATCACCACTGGTAAGCACCGTTCTCGTGCTCCGCGTGGCGACTCTCGGAGGCTGTCGTAACCCAGCCAGGTGTGGCACTCCCTGCACCTGTGCCTTGTGGAATACCACAAGCGCCGCGACATCCCTGCGGTGTTCCAGTGAGTCGAGAGGACTCACCGGCTCGAACAGGGCTGGTGGGTCTGGGGAGTCTGGGGGGTCTGCAGCATCCACCAGTCGCAGGGCTCGACGCTGGATGCTGTCCAGCCTCCGAGTGTGCGAGGCTGCGCACGACATCCAGGAGAGGGCGGCGTACTCTAAGTAAGGCCGTATCTGGGCCTTATAGAGCAAGAGCTTCCCTCCTACCCCTCTCTCTCTCTCTCTCTCTCTCTCTCTCTCTCTCTCTCTCTCTCTCTCTCTCTCTCTCTCTCTCTCTCTCTCTCTCTCTCTCTCTCTCTCTCTCTCTCTCTCTCTCTCTCTCTCTCTCTCTCTCTCTCTCTCTCTCTCTCTCTCTCTCTCTCTCTCTCTCTCTCTCTCTCTCTAAGCGCAGAGATATTCTTAGATTCGAGAAAATGAAAGGCAGATCGAAAACAGCTGAGAGAACTTGTGTGTGTTGTGCTGCGCTCTCTCTCTCTCTCTCTCTCTCCTCTCTCTCTCCTCTCTCTCTCTCTCTCTCTCTCTCTCTCTCTCCTCTCTCTCTCTCCTCTCTCTCTCTCTCCTCTCTCTCTCTCCTCTCTCTCTCTCTCTCTCTCTTCTCTCTCTCTCTCTCTCTCCTCTCTTCTCTCTCTCATCTCTCTCTCTCTCCTCTCTCTCTCTCTCTCTCTCTCTCTCTCTCTCTCTCTCTTTCTTTCTGTAGGTACCTTGGATGTCGGCCGAAGAAGATTTGCGAATTCTGAGCAAGACGAAGGTTCTATAATACTAAATTCTGACCTGTCAATGCCCAGAGAGCGTGCGAGGGAGGGAAGGAGGAGGAAGAAGTGAGGTACGAGAACTTGGTGACAGGAGAAGGAATATGATAGCCAACATCTTGATAAAGAGAGAGACAAGATAAAATTTGCAATGCTTCTATAATGTGAATTGATATCGAAGTAGTTAGTTTTGTGCAACAGTATTTACTTCCAACAACTACTACTCCCGCTACAACTACTGCTCCTTTTTTTTTTTTTTTTTTTTTTTTTTTTTTTTTTTTTTTTTTCTTCCCTTTGTGCCTATAGCGCCTGTAGGCAGTGGTGACCCAGGGCTCGGATGGTAGGCTCTGGAGATTCACTTGAGGAATCTGATGGTTGGTCCTCGCCCGTGGTGACGCAGGCAGGATTCTTATAGTGACGCCTGTGATTAGAGGCTCATGCCGCCCCCCTGTGTCCTCCGATGCACTCGCAATCGAAGGTAGAGTTGATGGGCAGGGCATGTGGGTGTTCTTAGGCCACTCAACGGTGCAGAAAGGTTTTGGGTTTCTTCGGGAATCGAACTCGGGTCACCGAGAACGCCAGTCGGAGACTCTAACCACGCCGCTACCGCCTCCCCAACCGCACTTCCGCCAACTACTACTACTACTACTACTACTATTACTACTACTACTACTACTACTACTTTGACTACTACTACCAATAATTTCACTTCTATTTTTGCTGCCAATGTAACACTGAAGAATATATAACAATAAATCCTAGCTCATTAATGGACACTCGTCCCTGCGCGGCAAACATGCGATCGAGACTAAACGTATTAATTAATATCAATGAATTATGTCAGTAATTGACTAATTTTCTGCGTCACTTAATTGCTTCACTAGAATATTGCCAACACTTCACGATATTATGTAGTCGTCTATTCATTAAGCCCCACCCACCCCCCCTCTCTCTCCTCTCTCTCTCCTCTGTTCTCTCTCTCCTCTCTCTCTCTCTCTCTCTCTCTCCTCTCTCTCTCTCTCTCTCTCTCTCTCTCTCTCTCTCTCTCTCTCTCTCTCTCTCTCTCTCTCTCTCTGGCACATTTCCTCCTTTTTTGGCATTAAATCAATCAATCTCTCCCTCTCGTTGCGTCAGAATATGATTGCTACACATCAGAGAGAGAGAGAGAGAGAGAGGGCGTGGTTGAGGTCACAGACACCTGCCTGATTAAATGAATACACAATTTTTAACTAACATCGCTTTTGATTAATTTAATTTTTAACATTACAATCGTGTAGACTTATGAAAGAGTTACTGCGTTATCAACCTTGTCAGACTTGATCTAATTCCCTTGTAGCAAATTTGTAACACGAGAAATACTACATACATATTCTTTGGAAAACAAAATGAGTTATATTTGTACACGGTGGTAGGAAAGGAACAACAGTAATTATGTGCATTCAAAAATATAAAGACAAACATTTTCTATTGTGATATTTGTGTTCATTATCAGTTCATAACGTATTACTTGTTTACTGACGCTGCAGTCGTGTATGTGTATGTGTGTGTGTGTATGTGTCTGTGTGTGTGTGTGTGTGTGTGTGTGTGTGTGTGTGTGTATCGATTAGCCATTGGGCAGCGTGGGTCATTGGAGGTGCAATAGTTTGGTCAGCGGCGGTGCTTACGACGTCACATTGTTACCCCAACGAGGTGCCTTCAGACTCCGTGACCGAGACCCCGAGACCTTGGCCTGCAGGACCGAGACAAGTCCTGCGAGGACACTGACGACCTATACTTGAGACATTGCAGGACGAGGAGGAGGAGGAGGAGGAGGAGGAGGAGGAGGAGGAGGAGGAGGAGAGGAGGAGAAGGAGAGAGAAGGAGAAGGAGGAAGAGGAAGAGGAAGAGGAGGAGGAGGATTACAAAGGATTACAAAGGAAACACAAACAGCAACAGACCGATAGGTCCTTACAAGGCTGTTTGCTTTAACTACACTACACTAACTAGATAATAAGAGAGAAAGGATAGGAAAGTAGAAGGCTCCTCCCCACCCACCCATCCCTCCAGCCGAAGCTGGCCGGAAATGAAGTGATACCATGCAGTATAGAAAAACTGCATGGAATTTGTGAGGAAAGTTGAAAGCTGTAATCTATGGCTAACTACTACTAGTTTGTGGGGGTAGGTTTAGTGTTTGATAGATAGATCATGTTATGTGTGTTTTGTAATGGTGGGAACACAGTGTGGAGGTTCAAGGGTGGTGCGGAGGAGGAGCCTCGGCGGCTGCGGCGTGATAACGTAGCGGAAGGAACTGCAAACTGAGGGGACGGGACAACATTGCCTCACTAAATCACCATTGTGTTGCCAACTTTTCACCAAAATGTAACAAAAAAACAAAAAACACAACATCGTCGGGATTGCGTTGTGACGGGACAGTTCTTTCAGCGCCTGCATCCTTACCTCACTGTTTGTTATTTCCTGTTGACGAGCGGCGAGAAAAAAAAAAAACTTGAAGCAGGGAACCTTTTCACGTACCTTGTCCTGATACCGCCACGCCTCAAGTCCAAGTCGTGTGGTTGACGGTATTGGTAAACCCTGAGGTGACGCCAACTGCTGATTGCATTTCCATGAATCAAACAAACATGCCAGCCTGCTATCGCGCCTCCCAATAGTCGGCTAACCTTTAATCTACGGTTTTCTGTCTGCAGTTAAGCCAACAGCTGAACTGCATGGGATATACTGTTATGAGTTGTGTAACGGCGTGTGTGAGGTGAATTGGGGAGGGGAGGGGGCGGCTGCATGGCTGGTTGTCTGTGTGGCTCTGTGTAGACATGTGTTTGCCTGTGTGGTTGTCTGTGTACGTTCCTAAATGGCGTGGAGTGTCCCGTCTATGTGTGTGTGTCTGTCTGTGTGTGTCTGTCTGTGTGTATGCATAATGGTAGTGATTTTATTGAATGCTTTTTGGATACCACCTCCTCGCGTGGCAATGGTCGTAGCGCCGAAGCCCATCCAAGCAGGAAGTAAAAGCAAGGTTTTCTCCTTTTGTATTGGAGACTCGCGGCGCCTCACAATTTCGTTTCATAATGCTCACGTGTCGCCCAATATGTGTTTTGCGGGTGCGTGATGCGTTGTAGGTAGTGTTGCGCAGTGTGTGTGTGTGTGTGTGCGTGTTGTTGCGTGTCTGTGCGTGTGTTTTAATACTCGATACTCATTTCTATTTAAATACATCTTTCATGCTCTTCGATCCTGTTTAATGCACATACAAGGTCTGATTCATCCCCTCGCATGTAATCCTGATTCATAATGTATATTGTTGAAGCGTAATACTTGAATCAACGATCTAACATGGGGAGGGGAGAGAGAGAGGGGAGGGCAAAAGAACAAAAAATAGAGTGTCTAGTCTGAATGTGTTGCGAGTCCTGATAATGTTGAAGGTCGGCTGCAGGTGGACAGAAATGTGGAAGAGATACTTAGAAGGAAATATACGCGTGTCGGAATGTGGCAATGGAGATGAAGGTGTGTAAAGGTGTGACATAAATATTGTACGTATGAGGCAGGATAGCGATTATCAGAGAGAGAGAGAGAGAGAGAGAGAGAGAGAGAGAGAGAGAGAGAGAGAGAGAGAGAGAGAGAGAGAGAGAGAGAGAGAGAGAGAGAGAGAGAGAGAGAGAGAGAGAGAGAGAGAGAGAGAGAGAGAGAGAGAGAGAGAGAAGTGAAGTAATAGAGGCGAGTGGTTAGTATGGAGGAGGAGGATAGGGAGAGAAGAGGAGGAGGTAGGGAGGTAGGAAGCATGCACACACATATAGGAGGTAGGGAGAGAAAGGAGGTGTTGAGGGGGGAGGGGGGGGACGGTGGCCCAACACACACACACACACACACACACACCACACACACACACACACACGACATTGTGTAAGAGGATTGCTTAATCTCATCAATTTTCAACACTAGTAACGTGGTGTCCATTTGCTCTTACTTTTATGACTGTGTTGTTGTTGTTGTTGTTGTTGTTGTTGTTGTTGTTGTTGTTGTTGTTGTTGTTGTTGTTGTTGTTGTTGTTGTTGTTGTTGTCGTCAAGGATCTTTGTATAGTGACGTTTTTAGGGAGCGATTCATTATTAGTCTAACAAGTATCAATATCATTCGTTAACACTATCATAATTACTATTGTTTGTCAGTATTATGTCTATTATTCCTATTATCATTATCATTATTATCAGTTATTATCTATCATAGGTAAAAGTAGTAGCAACAATTTCATTATTACCATTATTGTTATAGTTACTTTTATCATTACTATAATTAGTACTTTCTTTGTCATCGTTATCATTTTTATTATTATTATTATTATTCATATATGTAATAGTAGTAACATCATTCGTATTTATTTTTCATATAGCACGGCTTCCTATCTTTCTTCTTTCTTCATTAAAAATATGTGTGTGTGTGTGTGTGTGTGTGTGTGTGTGTGTGTGTGTGTGTGTGTGTGTGTGTGTGTTTGGAAAGGAACAACAAATAGTCCTTGTGTGTTTGTTAACTTTAGTCACATTTTTTCCACTCATTTCTTAAAAACACACACACACACACACACACACACACACACACACACACACACACACACACACACACACACACACACACACACACACACACACACACACACACACAC
>JACEEZ010007271.1:30000-32500 GCA_016584305.1 Chionoecetes opilio | reverse complement strand
TCTTGTTTCCATCGTCCCTGTTTCCCTGCTTCTTGATCCCGTCGTCCCTGCTTCCCTGCTTCTTGCTTCCATCGTCCCTGTTTTCCTGCTTCTTATTTCCATCGTCCCTGTTTTCCTGCTTCTTGTTTCCATCGTCCCTGTTTTCCTGCTTCTTGTTTCCATCGTCCCTGTTTTCCTGCTTCTTGTTTCCATCGTCCCTGTTTCCCTGCTTCTTGTTTCCATCGTCCCTGTTTTCCTGCTTCTTGTTTCCATCGTCCCTGTTTTCCTGCTTCTTGTTTCCATCGTCCCTGCTTCCCTGCTTCTTGTTTCCATCGTCCCTGCTTCCCTGCTTCTTGTTTCCATCGTCCCTGTTTCCCTGCTTCTTGATCCCGTCGTCCCTGCTTCCCTGCTTCTTGCTTCCCTCGTCCCTGTTTCCCTGCTTCTTGATCCCGTCTTCCCTGTTTCCCTATTTCCCATTTCATCTCCTGCTTTCTTCTCCCTTTTTCTTGCTTTTTCATCAAGTTCTGTGTCTTCGTAATCTCTCCCTCCCTTCTGCTTTCTGCGTCATCGGGTTTTCCTTCTTCCGCCTTCCTTCCTGTTCTTCCTCCCGTCCCGATATTTTCTCCTCTCTGTCTCCTATCTCTTTTTTTTCCGGTTCGTCCTCCTTTCTTCACCTTTATTGAAGTTTCCTGCAGCTCTTTCTGTCAATGGTCCATTCTCTCTCTTTCTCTCTCTCTGTCTGTCTCTCTCTCTCTCTCTCTCTCTCTCTCTCTCTCTCTCTCTCTCTCTCTCTCTCTCTCTCTCTCTCTCTCTCTCTCTCTCTCTCTCTCTCTCTCTCTCTCTCTCTCTCTCTCTCTCTGACCTTCGAGTCGTCTTTGAGCAGCCATTTCCGCCTCAGAAGCTAAAGATAATCATAAGTTATCACAAAATGTTATCCCAAAGAGAGAGAGAGAGAGAGAGAGAGAGAGAGAGAGAGAGAGAGAGAGAGAGAGAGAGAGAGAGAGAGAGAGAGAGAGAGAGAGAGAGAGAGAGAGAGAGAGAGAGAGATGTATTTTCTTTCTTTTGCGGATTCTTTTGTGACACGGAAGACTTCATCGATCGCTTGTTTTTCTTCTTACGGCTTTAATTCGCCGAGACACATCCGGGTGAGCGCATCACTAAACTGCGTGAGGGAAAAAAGACACACCGTTTGTCGTTGAGTCGCTGGTCTGGTTTGGAAGGAAGCGACCGGGAAAGGAAACCAAGGGAGGGAAAGTAATAGGGAAAGAACTGAAGGAAGGAAGACAGGGGGGAAAGAAGTGAAGGAAGGAAACCAAGGGAGGGAAAGTAACAGGGAAAGAACTAAAGGAAGGAAGCGAGGGAGGGAAAGTTATAGGGAAAGAACTAAAGGAAGGAAGAGAGGGAGGGAAAGTTATAGGGAAAGAACTAAAGGAAGGAAGAGAGGGAGGGAAAGTTATAAGGAAAGAACTAAAGGAAGGAAGAGAGGGAGGGAAAGTTATAGGGAAAGAACTGAAGGAAGGAAGAGAGGGAGGGAAAGAACTGCAGGAAGGAAGAGAGGGGGGGGGGGTTCAAGGCATGCAATCTGTTTCTCATGATCCTATTTAATGCCAGGGTGACTCTTTCGTCCGGCAGTTTCGTACCTCACGTGACATCCAGAACCGCTGATACACATTTAATAATATCAATAATAATAATAACTTTATTTTCACCCGAAGGCACACAGTAAAAACAACAACATAATTATACAAACAGGAGTAAATGAACTTAAGTACTAAAGCAAATTAAAGATACTATATACATACGGGCAATTTAAAGAACGGCGAATTAAGATGTATTAATTACGAAAATGATGTCTGTGTTTCAATTCTGTACCCACGAGAGAAGGCATCAAAAAAGTTGTGAAATTAGTCAAGATGAGTCATCAATCAACTAATATTTGGTATTGACGAGCACTCACTTGCAGAAATAAGGCTTGCGACATCAAGACATAATTATATATTCAGTTAACGATATATAGACTTTCAACATATTCACGACGTGCCTTAACTAGCATTGGTATTTCCTATCAAGTGGTTCATTATGATAGTCATTGAAAACAAGCGATATGAAATCAAAAGAATCTTCATAAATCTCAGAGGATTAAGAAGAGCCTCCCGCTACGTGCCGGCCACACACACACCTGCCCGTCCGTGTGTCATAGAGGATCAAAGTGTGGAGGCGCCAGGTGTGTCATAGAGGATCAAAGTGTGGAAAGTGCCAGGTGTGGAAGGTGCCAGGTGTGTAAGGTGTCAGGTGTGTCATAGGGGATCAAAGTGTGGAAAGTGCCAGGTGTGGAAGGTGCCAGGTGTGTAAGGTGTCAGGTGTGTCTCTCCTTAACCCCTTGAGGCCCAGATCTTTCCTTTGCTATATAAAATCGTCTGTTGACGTAACTTCGTATAAATCTATGAAGAAGTTCCTTGAAGAAAACATACAAAAGTAAGAGAGAAAGAGAGAGTATATCAATCAGACTAAAAGACTACAT
>JACEEZ010007271.1:10000-25000 GCA_016584305.1 Chionoecetes opilio | reverse complement strand
ATGTTTATGTTTAACTGATAATATGGTTTACTGTGATAAATTATAGCTGAGATTTAGAAGAACCGTAGTATTCCCTTCTCCTGGCATCGAATATCAGTCAGTAAGCAGCAAGGAGTCAGGATTTTTCACCTCGTAAAAAAACATAAGTATAGAACAGAGTATAGGTACAAATACTACTTCTTACTGGATACTCTATCACTCCTGTGGCTACCTTATGTTGACAAGCCAAAATGGATGGATGGAAGAGTGGCCCAAGGATTCGAACTCATGGTAGCTAAATTAATGGACAGAGAGAGAGTCATTTCTCCCCCGTGAAAGTCTAAATGGGTTTTTGTTTTCAGTTTCTGGATGCTCTCTCTCTCTCTCTCTCTCTCTCTCTCTCTCTCTCTCTCTCTCTCTCTCTCTTCTCTCTCTCTCTCTCTCTCTCTCTCTCTCCTCTCTTCTCTCTCTCTCTCTCTCTCCTCTTCTCTTCTCTCTCTCTCTCTCTCTTCTCTCTTTTTTTTTTTTTATTTAAACATACATATACGTACATGAAGCCCAAAGGTGCACTGTCGTGTGCTACCTATCATAAGGGCAAGTAAATATAGCTATATACACATAAATACAAAGACCTAAAAAACTAACATTATATACATATAAGCATCACTAAAGTGTTTGTTGAGGCACTGTTGCTGTCACTAGTGTCACAGTATCACTAGCGTCAGCGGGGTGGGCTTCGACAGTCTCCACCGATTGGCCGCCAACTTTACACTGTGTGTTCATCTCCTGGATGTGAGGGACAGCGGCCGTGAAAATGTTCCACATCCTGGAGACGCGGCCCACAAAGGTGCGTTGGTGCTGGCTGGCACGGGAACGCGGCACCTCCACTGCATCAGCACTGGTAAGCACCGTGCTCGTGCTTGGCGTGGCGATTCTTGGAGGCTGTCGTAACCCAGCCAGGTGTGGCACTCCCTGCACCTGTGCCTTGTGGAATACCACAAGCGCCGCGACGTCCCTGCGGTGTTCCAGTGAGTCGAGAGGACTCACCGGCTCGAACTGGGCTGGTGGGTCTGAGGGGTCTGCAGCATCCACCAGTCGCAGGGCTCAACGCTGGATGCTGTCCAGCCTCCTAGTGTGCGAGGCTGCACACGACATCCAGGAGAGGGCGGCGTACACTAAGTAAGGCCGTATCTGGGCCTTGTAGAGCAAGAGCTTCCCTCCCCTGTCGAGGAAGCTGGTTACCCTTCGCAGGGCAGAGACCCTGTGATAAGTGAGAAGACCCTGTGAGAGACACCTCTCTCTCTCTCTCTCTCTCTCTCTCTCTCTTCTCTCTCTTCCTCTCTCTCCTCTCTCTCTCTCTCTCTCCTCTCTCTCTCTCTATCTCTCTCTCTCTCTCTCTCTCCTCTCCTCTCTCTCTCTTCTCTCTCTCTCTCTCTCTCTCTCTCTCCTCTCTCTCTCTCTCTCATCTTCTTCTTCCTGCTTGTGTTTCCCCTAGCTCTCCCAGTGTTGTTTTTCTTCCCTTAAGTGTTTGTAAGAATGTTTAGAATGAGTTTCGGGTTTCTTCAACTTTGTACTAGTGTGTGAGACCGTGCGTGCGTGTGGGTGCGTGTGTTTGTGTGTGTTGTGTGTGGTGTTGGTGAGTGTGTGAGTGTGTGTGTGTGTGTTGTGTGTGTGTGGGGGGGGGGTGGGGGGGGGTGGGGGGGGGGGGGTGTGGTGTGTGTGTGTGTGTGTGTGTGTGTGTGTGTGTGTTGTGTGTGTGTGTGTGTGTGTGCTGTGTTTATTTTCAAAAAGTCCATTATAGGGGGTTCCAAATTTTATTAAAACGGCTATGCGTTACACATAGAAAAGAAAAGAAACATTTAGTAGCATTACACACACGCACGCACACACACACACACACACACACACACACACACACACACACACACACACACACACACACACACACACACACACACACACACACCCACCCACCCACCCCCCACACCCACACACACACACACACACACACACACACACATACATCTGGGAAGTCCTCTGGTATGTCGTTTCTTGCAGACTGGTGTACATAACTTTTGCCGTGTGTACTGTACGTGTGTATGTGTATGTTTGTTGATGGTGGCAGTCGTTTGTTTCAAGCTGTGTGTGTGTGTGTGTGTGTGTGTGTGTGTGTGTGTGTGTGTGTGTGTGTGTGTGTGTGTGTGTGTGTGTGTGTGTGTGTGTGTGTGTGTGTGTGTGTGTGTGTGTGTTCGTGATATCGAGGAAAGGGAATGAATTTTGAGTTCGTTTATTCTTAGATTTTTGGTTCATACTTTTTTTCTGTGCTTCTGTGTTTTTCATTTTCATTTTTATCGTTACCTTAATTTATATAACATAGTAGTTTTTAAATTGAACTTCCGTAGCACTTAATAACATTTTACATTGTTCCGTTTCGTTTCGTAATGTTTTCCGATCACGCAGTCGAATAATAGTGTTACTGATGTTCCTCAATGCAATATGATGCTACTTATCAATTAATCATAGGCCACAGTGCTCCGTAGTGTTATATAGAGTAACGTAACGTAACGTAACTCTTCAAAAGTTTGAGATATAGGCAACGTAACTCTAGCCTGTATAGTGTGCGTGCCTTGCGTGCTTACGGTGTGGCTCAGCGGACGATTTTGCCTGTGCATAAATTGCCTTTTGACGACCTGGTGACGACGAGGGGGCCGCTGGATGTGGTGATGGTGGTAGTGATGGTGGTGGTGATGGTGGTGATGACGGTAGTGATGGTGATGGTCATGGTGGTGCAAGTGGTAGTAAGGAAAAGTGATGGAGATAGTATTTTCTATGTGCTCTATCTCTCTTTAAAAAATCTGATTTCTATAGTCTTTAGTCTTTTAATCTTTAGTCTTTAGTGTAGATTAATATCATCATTATTATCTCTATTATTTTGTGTTGAACGGTTAATATATCTTCGGGGTATGGTATTTTTCCTGTTTTCTTCTTGCGCATCTTTAACATCTGCAGCATCAGAAGACAAACTATCTTTCATATTGTACATTTTTTCCTTCTATTAATCCAATGTTACAAGTTTTATATCATATATCAGACCCTTAAGGTATGAGAGCCAAGTGGGTAGACAGACGGATAGATAGACACAAAGAAAAGATAAATCAGATAATAAAAACTAAAGAGGAGTCAAAGTACGAAGAGATACGAAGAATAAATAGTCTAGTGTTGCAAACTTTATATATACCAAAACTTGAGGTATAGGACGTAAAAAGGCAGACAAACGGACCAACACACAGACAGACACAAAAAAGAAAGACCAGATAATAGAAACGAAAGAGGAATAAAATCAAAAAATATAAAAAAAAGTAAAAGTTAAATAAAATAAACAAGTAAATAAATAAAGTAAATAGAAAAGTAATAATAAAAAGTAAGAGCATAGGACTAACTAACACCTCCTTTGTTGTTACTTTCTCTCGCTGACACCCTCTCCCTCGCGCCCTCCGGAGGGGAGTGAAGGAGACACCCCGAGGGCCCTTCCCACCTGTCCCACTTGTTCTATTTATTAACTGAGAGAAGCTGAGTGATGGCAACAGAGGGAAGCTAGTCATTAGCCTTCACCTCGTCGTCGCCTCCTCCACTCCTCCACTCATTTCTCCACTCTAACTTGGAGGGATTTCAATTTTTCTCCGTACATATATTTTTTTGGGTCTCCACTATCCACGTGACGCGAAGGGAAAGGGGAGGAAAGAGTGTGTTAGTGACAGCTGTGTAAGGTAAAGGCTAGTTAGTTCAGGTGTCACACGAGCTGGAGGAAGAAGAGAGGGAAGAAACGTGTTTATTTATTACAAAGGAAGGAAAGAAGGAACAAGGAATGAAAGAAGGGAAGAAAATGTATTATGAAAGAGGAGAAAAGGGGAAGTGAGGGAGAGAGAAATGTGTTACAGAAAAGAAGAAAGGATGAAAGAATAGAAGAAACGTTTGAAATTGAAAGAGGGAAGAAGGAAGTTGATAGGAAATGGATAACAAAAAATATAAGGAAGGAGGAAGCAAGGATAGTGTTGTTGATAATAAGTCTGTAGATATTCGGAAAGTGTTTACCTTCGAAAAAAAACAATATTTATACAAGCTTAAAACGTGGAATAATTAGTGTGTATGTCACGTCTTTCCGTAGCCTTTATTTGTACTACCTGTAGGAGGCCTGTAGGAGCGGGGAAAAGAAAGATTCACCTAAAGTCTTAAACATACAATGAGCGCTGTACCTTTTTTCTTTCTTATGTGAACAGTTTGTAGCGCCGACGACGAGTTTTTTCTTCTTAATTATCTTACACCAAGACGTGTGGCTGTTGTGTGTGTTTTTTGTGTTGTTTGGTGGGGTTTTGTGTGTGGTGTGTGTGTGTGTGTGTGTGTGTGTGTGTGTGTGTGTGTGTGTGTGTGATATAAGATAAAACTGATTTTGTAGCCTATAATGTATGCAAGATCTATTATTGTATGACACGAGTGCTGTAGTGGCCATAACATATGACTGAGTTACCAAGAGGGGCCCCAACATAGAGACAAACAGGTTGCATCATGTTGCTTCTTCTAACCAGCGTGTATGTGTGTGTGTGTGTGTTGTGTGTGTGTGTACTGTATAAAGCACTCGAGAATCAACAGTATAACATAAACATTGCCGCGTAACAGTGTATCTTGATGTGTTTGTATGAGGCTTTGGTCATATTTTTTCCATGAAGTTAATGTGGTGAAATATTTTAATTGTCACTGTACGACAAATTGGGCAGCAAGGAACGCCGCGGCAACATTCAGGCGCTGGGAGGCGAGTCACCGCTGCCAGACGCATGACGCTCGCCAAATGGCAGTGATGACAGACTTGAATGACATAAAAAGACGCGAGGGGAAAACATTTCAGCGGAGGCAGCCAAGGTGTATGATGAAGAGCGGCAGTTAGGTATAAATATAACGTCGAGTGAATGTTTGAGAAGGCGGCAGAAAGGGTTAAACACACACACACACTCACACACACACACACCACACAACACACACACACACACACACACACACACACACACACAGACTCCGTAGTGTAGGGGTAGCACGCTCGGTTCACAACCGAGAAGTCCCGGGTTCGATCCCCGGGCGGAGCGGAAACAGATGGGCTGTTTCCTTAAAAAAACCCGAGCCCCTGTCAACCCAGCAGTGAATAGGTACCGGGTGTTAGCCGGGGGCTTGTGACCCCCCTTCCCGGGGTGCTGGCTTCGGCCAACACTAAGCGCTAAGGAATGAATGATAAAAACGTTGATATGGAGACGGGGCCATACGAGCGTTGCTCAGGCCCTGTAAAATACAACTAGATGAACACACACACACACACACACACACACACACACACACACACACACACACACACACAACACACACACAACATACAACACAAACACACAGACACACACACACACACACACACACACACACACAACTCACACTCACACACACACAACACTCACACTCACACACACACACACACACACACACACACACACACACACACACACACACACACACACACACACACACACACACACACACACACACACACAGACACAAAACAGACACACACACACACACCTTAAACTAAGTGGCGGTCTTTCCATGCCGTTCTTTCTTTACACATATTTTTTAACATCATATAAGAATGTCTCTCAGGTCACTGGCTCAGCGGATGAAGAAATCCTCCCAAGCCTTTTCATAATAACGTTAAGCATGTGGAGATCGTGAAAGGCCGCGTCTCTCCCTCTACTCTCAGGGTTCAGATGATGTTACTTTGTCGAGGAACATTGTCACATTGTCTGTCCAGCCTCGTCAAGGAGCACTCGGCTGTAAGTAAGACGAGTGGCATTTCGATCTTACAAATAGAGAAAGTCAGGAGTCTCAGGACAATAAATGTGGTCCTCGGCAGCCTCTTTCCACGACTCTTTGCGACTCTTTCTTCCTTCTACCCTTTCCTTTCACGACTCTTTCTTGCGTAGAACTTAAAGTTCTTTGGGGAAAATTAGGCTGCAGGGTGACTAAGGTTTATATTAAGCTTCTCCAACTATTTCAGAAGTTGTTTTATTTATAAGAACATAAGAACATAAGAAAATAAAGAAGGTACAAGAGGCCGTGACACTTACACGTGTTAGTTCCTGTACATAATATAAATCATAACACCTTACAAATATTTAGTGAATATATGTATTACCTGGATTCAATAGTTATAGACGATACAATATATAAAAAATGCGTAAAATGGTTAGCAAACAAGGGATATGTTAACTTTAGGATGCCAGTAAAATGATGGAGTGCTTTTCATCTTTGCTGCAAGTACAATTCTTTTTTTATGAACGCTTATTACTAACAAAGGGTGTTATAAAAGACGAGAAAAGAAAAAGGGTTGTGTTTGTATTCAATTCCCATCAACATGTGCACGCTCCTTCTCTGTTTATCAAAAAGTATTCTGAACCATGTTTGTTACGGCCGTGTACTGACATGAATTATTTATGGTGTGTTGAGTACTTTCATCCAGAGAGAGAGAGAGAGAGAGAGAGAGAGAGAGAGAGAGAGAGAGAGAGAGAGAGAGAGAGAGAGAGAGAGAGAGAGAGAGAGAGAGAGAGAGAGAGAGAGAGAGAGAGAGAGAGAGAGTTATAGGAAGTTTGATGTGGACCATAATATTGATTCTGTATTTTTTTTTTACTTTTGATTCAGCTGGTAAATTTAGACTATGACACTCTCTCTCTCTCTCTCTCCTCTCTCTCTCTCTCTCTCTCTCCTCTCTCTCTCTCTCTCTCTCTCTTCTCTCTCTCTCTCTCTCTCTCTCTCTCTCTCTCTCTCTCTCTCTCTCTCTCGGCTCAATGGACCGCGGCTTGTATATAATTATTAATGTATAATCAACGTTATGTATGTTATGTTAAGCCTAATAAACAATCAAAAACAATCAAACAATCTCTCTCTCTCTCTCTCCTCCTCCTCTCTCTCTCTCCTCTCTCTCTCTCTCTCTCTCTCTCTCTCTCTCTCTCTCCTCTCTTCTCTCTCTCTCTCCTCTCTCTCTCTCTCTCTGCCATACACACAAAACTTCTACGATGAGTAAATGACGAACACAATCATGGCTCGTATTACTAAACACGCTCAACCTTTTTTTTAATCATAATCCTGACATCAAACTAAATACTCTGCTAACATTGATAGGATTAAAAGCGTGACTAACGTCTCATTCCCATCCTTGCTTCTTGCCGCTTGATAGGACAGCAACGTATCACAGCAGCGCGACACTCATTTTTTTCACTGACATTCACAATCGGAGGAGAATCTTATCAATATGAGTAAAGTTTTAATCGTATTCATATATGTAATAGTATTCGTGTCTGCTTATCTCAAATGATGAAAGTCAGATTCGCCTTTGACGCGCGTGGAAGAGGAAGAAACGGAGGTGGAGAGAGAGAGAGAGAGAGAGAGAGAGAGAGAGAGAGAGAGAGAGAGAGAGGTCCCGAGAGACGAGATGAGACTCGGAGAGGAGACTTCAGGACAGTACGATCGGGAGGGATGAGACGACAGAGAGACCTACGAGGAGAGAGGGCAAACAACAAACTCATGAGAAGACGAACACAACATGACAAACAGGCTCAAACAATGACACAAACTATACTCTGTACAAAATGACAGGATTAAAAGCGTGACAACGTCTCATTCCACCTGTCTTGCCGCTTGAAGGACAGCAACGTATCACAGCAGACAGCGACACTCATTTTTTTCACTGACAGACATCGGAGGAGATCAGGATCAGAATGAGTAAAGTTTTAATCGTATTCAGAATAGTATAGTATTCGTGTCTGCTTATCTCAATGAGAGAATCAGATTCGCCTTGACGCGCGTGGAAGAGAAGAACGGAGGTGCGAGGGACAGCAGACAGAGACAGAGAGAGCAGAGAAGAGAGAGAAGAAGAGAGGAAGGAAGGGAAGGAGACGAGAAGAGACAGGAGAAGAGACAGAGGGACAGAGAGAGACAGAGACAGAGACAGAGACAGAGACAGGGACAGAGACAGAGACAGACAGAGACAGACAGAGACAGACAGAGACAGACAGAGACAGGGACAGGGACAGGGACAGGGACAGAGACAGGACAGAGACAGAGACAGAGACAGAGACAGACAGAGACAGACAGAGACAGACAGAGACAGACAGAGACAGAGACAGGGACAGGGACAGAGACAGAGACAGACAGAGACAGAGACAGAGACAGAGAGAGACAGAGACAGAGACAGAGAGAGCGAACATGGGGTGTGGTAGATTCCGCTTGCTTTAAACTTCATATTTATTTATGTTTCCATGCATGAATAGGTCAAAGATATATAAATGTATACTTTTTAGACGTGGCATTACAATTATTACTCAAAACATTTCCATTGACTTTGCTTAAATTCAGTCAGTTATAAAAAAGATCGCCAGCATGGTCTGTTTACATCGTTATTAATGTCCACCTACAATATTTCGTCGTCATAATGTTTTTTTTTTTAAACTTTTGATTCAGCTGGTATATAATAGGCTATGATTCTCTCCTCTCTCTCTCTCTCTCTCTCTCTCTCTCTCTCTCCTCTCTCTCCTCTCTCTCTCTCTCTCTCCTCTCCTCTCCTCTCTCTTTCTCCTCTCTCTCTCTCTCTCTCTCTCTCTCTCTCTCTCTCTCTCTCTCTTCTCACTTCACTCTTTTCATTACATCTCTCTCTCTCTCTCTCTCTCTCCTCCTCTCCTCTCTCTCCTCTCTCTCTCTCTCTCTCTCTCTCTCTCTCTCTCTCTCTCTCTCGTTTATTCACATTGGCATACACAAATATAAGGGACGCAAGTTATTTCCTGATATATGAGAAACAAAATCTTGAGGCATTTCAGTTCAGTTATGGGTCGGGAGTCTGGCCTTTTTTATCGGCACTCCCTGACGTGTTTCTTCTTGCTGTCTTGGTCTTTCGTTAGTTGTCTTCTCTTATTCTGTCTTTTAGTTTCTTTCTCTTTCTTCAGGCTATCAGTGAGTAGGCGAGGCAGAGAGGGTAGGTTAACACGTGATCAAAAGCAGCGCTGTGATTGGCTGAGATGTGACTCCCGGCGAGAGCCAATCACCGTCCACTATTCCGTCATCAGAAAGACATGTATCTCTCACCTGACTAATTTTACATCAATTTTCGCTGGTAAAAAACGATATGGCACAATCATAATCAATCCAATGGTGGAAGTAGCCTTTAAACCTTCTATGCAGTCATCTTATCACGACATACGTGGTTTAGTTACGTTATTATGTCAGTTATAAATAAATAATTATCGTCTTGTAGGAGGTGGCATCAGGTCCTCCCTCCCTCCGCCTAGCAACAAGCACACTCAAGCAGGGTCACTTAGCGTCGGGAGTAGCGCAGAAAAGGGAGTCCTCGCGGCGTTCTCAAAGGTATGTACGTATATTCCTTACATTACAATACAGTGCCTTTGATATTTAGTTCCTCATGGTATGCTAAATCGCTTGAGCAGGTGGCAGTTATGTGAAATGTGAGATTGAGTGATGAAGGTGTGAGATTGGTAATGATGGTTTGAGAGAGGCAGGCGAGACACACTTGCGGCGGCGGCATGAGAGGAGGAAGGGGGAGAGTAAAGGGGGATATTGGTGGGGGAACTAGGAAGGGGGAGGGGGATACAGTTGGGGGTACAGGGATGGGATAAGGAGAGAAGGGGGGATACATTTGGGGGTATTGAGAGAAAGGAGGGAGGGAGGGAGAATAGACTACGTAAGTGCTAGTAAAAAGTTAATGTCCTACTCTAATTAAGTGCTATGTCGACCCTGTATGTTTTATAGCACGTGAATAGCACAGTGTACATTCGTGAGTATGTAAACAAAATGCATTGATACGTAAATTTTATGTAATATTGGTCGCTTCTACCATATTTCCCCCCTCCCATCCTTGCTACCTCCATCTACCCTTCTCTCTCTCCCACTTCCCCGTCCCATGTCTAGCTACCCCTCCCCCATCTCCCCCCCTCCCATCCCTTCCACCTACCCTTCTCTCTCTCCCCCACCTCCCTCCTTCCCTCCCACATCCAGCTATTACATCCACCGCTCTTCCTCCTATCCTCCTGATCCACTCGCATGTTATTATACTCTCATTCTTCTCTCTTTCTTCTCTAGTTTCCTTTTTCTTTGCACACTGTTTTGTCATTTCTTCCTTTCTCGCCACATTCTTCGTTCTCTGTCTTCTTTCCGTCTTTTATTAATGCTTCTCTGACTCAGTATCCTCGCCTAGCTCCCCCCACCCCCTTCCTCCCTTGTCCAGTTCCTCCCATCCCCCGCTCTTCCCCTCTCCTCCCCACGAACCCCCCTCCCTCCCTCTCTCTCCCATTCTCTCCCTCAAGCTCACCACCACCGCCGCCGCTTTTTCACCATCCTCACTAACTATATTGCTCTCCACCGCTAACCACAACCACCCACCCTCACTGTCCACCACAACCATCACTGCTATCACTACCACACACCACCACCTTACCACCACAACCACCCACCACAACCATCACTATCACACACCACCACCACTGTCCACCATCACTGCTCTCACTACCACACACACCACCACATCTATCACTACCACACACCACCACCCTACCACCACAACCACACATCACAACCATAAATATCACTACCACCCACCACCACTGTCCACCACAACCACCACTGCTCTCACTACCACACACACCACCACATATATCACTACCATACATCTCCACCACATACCACCACAACCACACATCACAACCATCACTATCACTACCACCCACCACCACTGTCCACCACAACCTCCACTGCTATCACTACCACACACACCACCACCACTGCTATCACTACCACACCCACCCACCATCGCACCACCAGTCACACACACACACACACCACCACTGCTATCACTACCACACCCACCCACCATCACACCACCAGTCACACACACACACACACCACCACCACTGCTATCACTATCACACCCACCCACCATCACACCACCAGTCACACACACACACACACACACATTTAGATCTTTTACCAACACGTGTCAAATTTCGCGAAGTTATATAAACACGATTGAATTAGCTTTGATATAGAGTTGCCTTTGATACCCACTTGACTGTGAGATCGGCTAATGCACTTGTGACTAATCTGTAATCAGCAAATAATTGATGAAATGTGTAATGCGACTGGTTATAATACGTGTACGAGACAGGTTGGCTGACACGGGATTTAGGCTTGGTAAGTTAGGTTAAATGTGATGGTGATCGTAATGAGAGGCTGTAAATGCTTTCATCAGCTTGTTTTAATTGCTTCAAGGATTTATTATAGAAGTATAACGGGTATATATAATAGGTGGAGATAGAACGAAATAATGGATGTTATTATTATTATTGTCATTGATCGTATTACTATTACTATTATTTTCATCCTTATTATCATCATCATTGTAATTATTATTGTTGTTACTATTGTTATTACCATCATCATCATCGTCTTTTTCATCGTCACTATTATTGTTATTCTTATTTTTATCATTAGTATCATCATCATTGTCATCATCTACAACAGTAATGACACTTTCGGCCTCTACTTTTGCTGCTACTATGTATTCTACTACTAATACTAATACTACTTTTGCTACTACTACAACTACTATTTCTACTACTACTACTACTACTTTTGCTACTACTACAACTACTATTTCTACTAATACTACTACTACTTTTGCTACTACTACAACTACTATTTCTACTAATACTAATACTACTTTTGCTACTACTACATCTACTATTTCTACTAATACTAATACTAATTTTGCTACTACTGCAACTACTATTTCTACTACCACTACTACTACCACCACTACTT
This sequence comes from Chionoecetes opilio, assembly GCA_016584305.1. Classification (NCBI taxonomy): domain Eukaryota; kingdom Metazoa; phylum Arthropoda; class Malacostraca; order Decapoda; family Majidae; genus Chionoecetes; species Chionoecetes opilio. Next base: position 13,105 of record JACEEZ010007271.1, on the reverse strand, counting down.
CTACTACTACTACAACAACAACAGCAACCACTTTCTGTAGTACAAAAACAACTACCACTACTTCTATCTCTTTCTCTCTCTCTCTCTCTCACACACACACACACACACACACACATCAACACATAACACACTCACACACACAACAACACACACACCTTTTTCTTGTTTTCTGTTTGTTTTATTGTTTAGAGATAATGCCTCAGACACATAGTGATCTTACGCTTCTCATATTGTTGACTCGAAGCCTACCACTACCTACGGGGGGGGGTTACAAACCCCCGGCTGGCCCACGTACCATTCACTGACTCTGTGCACAGGTCTACGGATTATAACAAAGACCACCCATCATCTTCTGTACGTCAAAACATACAATCTCTCCTCCACACAGACAACACCACGACTTCTCCTATCAAGCCGAGCGGCTACCACCACACATACGAGACCCCGTAAGACCACACACACACAACCACACACACACACCACACACACACACACACACACACACACACACACACACACACACACACACACACACACACAACACTTACACACACAAATCCACAGAAACACACACAGTGTTTGCTACAATATCCGTAAACGGAAAGAGGGAGAAAAAAGGTAGGGAATATTGGTAGCGTCCAGGAGAGGCAGCGTAGAGGGATGAGGGAAGAGGAAGAAAAAATTAAGCTGGAGAAAAAATTGACACTGAGGACCAATATTAACTGGACCAACTAACTGACAGGAGGCAGGCAGGTCAAGAGGCAGCAGGCAGGAGGTAGACAGAGAATCAGGTAGGTAGACAGAGAGACAGGGTAGGTAGACAGAGACACGTGTAGGTAGACAGACAGTGTAGTAGTACAGAGACAGTGTAGGTAGACAGAGACAGGGTAGGTAGACAGAGAGACAGTGTAGGTAGACAGAGAGACAGGGTAGGTAGACAGACAGGGTAGGTAGACAGAGACAGTGTAGGTATACAGAGAGACAGTGTAGGTAGAGAAGAGAGAAGGAGAGGTAGAGCAGAGAAGAGGTGAGGAGAGAGAAGGTAGGTTCAACAATTGTTACAGCCCAGTGTTATGTAGTAGAGACAGGGTTATTAGACGAGCATGTTGTAGGTGATCTTAGAGTGGTCATGACGGTGGTATGGTCAAGAGAGAGAAGGAGAGAGATTTAAGAGCATGAGAGAGTCAGAGAGAGAGAGAGAGAGAGAGAGAGTCTTCCAACATTTTACAGCCCTGCCTCATGTGTCATATTTTTTGTGTTGGTTTTTAGTTAGTTGGTCTGACGGGCCGGCCACTCATTGGTTCCAATTATCTTTAATGAGGAGAATTTTACTCAGCCTGCGTCTGTTCCTCACGAAGGTAGCTCATGACGCAGAGAGAGAGAGAGAGAGAGAGAGAGAGAGAGAGAGAGAGAGAGAGAGAGAGAGAGACTTTGTTTACTTAGATATAAATCCTCTAGGCATTGAAATATTAGGTGACACAGACGATGTCACTGTAATTTTAATCCTTTGAGGAGAGTCGTCTTTGATCACAGCGTTAACGACTCTACACCAATCTCCCTTGCAATATTCCTTTTCTATTTGTATTTCATTCCTTTCCACACTAACCACTTTCCACACCTTTCATTCCTTGCCACATCAATAGTTGTGTTGACGCTGTAGCTGCTGGACGCTTTATTAGTGTAAGGGAAGAATATTAAACACGAAATCTTGCATCTTACTTTCTTACATAATCTTTTCTTACATAATCTTACTTACTTAATCTTACATCTTATATATAATCTTACATCTCATCTAATCTTACATCTTATTTACTTACTTAACCCCTTCACGCCCAGATCTTTCCATTAATATATAAAATCGCCTGTTCTTAGCCATAAAATTACGAAAAGTAACTGAATATACCAAATTAGTTAGTGGACAAGGATACTGAACAGGTCATATCTATAAAATATTGCTTATATTCACTAAAAATCGTCTAATGGTACCTAAATTGCAATGGAAATTACGTTCTGGGTCTCAAGGGTTAATCTTACTTAATCTTACTTGCTTAATCTTAATTACTCATCTTACTTAAATCTTACTTACTACTGAGTTAGTATGATATATATGATTTAATACCAACTTTATGAATAGAGTGCTCATTGAATAGCGTTACAGCTCGACATTATCATATTCAGATCATTTTCCAAAGGGCACATTGAGCAGTCAGGAAATAATCTCATATCATTATCCACCTTATTAATCTCAAAGGAATAATTTAATCTGTAGTTTCCAGTTATTTGATTATTCACAGACGACACGTGTTCAGTTATTCATCATTCAAAAGACTAGATATTGAACTCATGTAATCATCTCTAATATTCATCTCGTCCTTAGGAGTAAAACATATAACAGATTTGCGCTCCAGATCTTTCGCCCTGCCTTCCTCCCCTCACATATTTCCTTCCCCTCCCTTCCTCCCCACACCCACTACCTTCCCCTCCCTTCCTCCCCACACCTACCTTCCCCTCCCTTCCTCCCCACACCTACTACCTTCCCCTCCCTTCCTCCCCTCACCTCTACCTTCCCCTCCCTTCCTCCCCACACCTACCACTTTCCCCTCCCTTCCTCCCAACACCACGCTCTTCCCCTCAAATCCTCTCACATGCTTCCTTCCCCTCCCTTCCTCCCCTCGCTTACATCCCTTCCCTCCCTTCGGTTTTACAGCCGGATATCCCTCAACGCCCCTCTCACGTGGCTCTTTAAACCCCTTCAGCCCCCCCCTAACCCTCTACCCCTAGCAAGAAGACTTAGTTAATTGCCTACAGGTGCGAGGTGATGTAAACTTAGGGGTTAACTTGTTGCTGGTAATCCGCGTCTGCTAGCTGATTGTAATTAATGTGTTTAACTAAGTTGCCTGGTTAAGTCAGGAATTATATTTATGGTGATTTTAAGTAACTGCATGTTTTTTTTTCTCATAATTTGTAGTCTGTCTCCATTTCTGTGTTTGTGGTAGCTGGTTGTACATATATGACTGTGTTTGTAACTCTTATTTAGCTGTTTTAGTTAGGAATAATGTTTGTTTTGAGTTTTTTTTAAGTATATGCATGTTTCTTTTTTTCTTT
>JACEEZ010007271.1:0-5000 GCA_016584305.1 Chionoecetes opilio | reverse complement strand
CTTTTCTTTCTTGTTTTCTTTTCTTTATTATTTTCTTCTTTTCTTTATAATTTTCTTCTTTTCTTTATTATTTTCTTGTTTTCTTTATTATTTTCTTCTTTTCTTTATAATTTTCTTCTTTTCTTTATTATTTTCTTATTTTCTTTATTTTATTTTATTTCTTATTTGCTTATTTTCCTTATAATTTTCTTTTCGTTATAATTTTCTTCTTTTCTTTATAATTTTCTTCTTTTCTTTACTATTTTCTTCTTTTCTTTATTATTTTCTTCTTTTTTTCTTTATTTTCTTTTCTTCTCCTTTATTCTCCCGTTTATGGTACTCTCGTTTACCGGATCTCTCGTCCCCGTCGGCGAGAGTTCCAAATTTTCACTTCGTCGAGTGTTCCTATTTTCTACGACTCAATATAATCTAATAAACATTTACCTGTGTTTCTGTATACATAATCTGACCTAACCTGACCTTTACCTAAACTAACGGTAACCTAAACTAACGGTAACCTAACTTAACCTGACCTTTATCTATAGTAACGGTAACCTAACCTAATAGTTAATTAACCCCAACTATTATAACCCTGTCGTAACGAGAATTTCGGTAGACGAGAGTACCAGGTAACCTTTCGAACATCTCTTCCCCAGCCAGTACTACCTTCACTCCCTTCCTCCCTCCCTCCCCATCTTTCTCAGCCACTCCCTCCCTCCCTCCCTCCCTCCCCATCTTTCTCAGCCACTCCCTCCCTCCCTCCCTCCCTCCCCATCTTTCTCAGCCACTCCCTCCCTCCCTCTCTCACCATCTTTCTCTACGGCTCCCTCCCTCTCTCCCTCTCCTCCTGTACTGACAGTCGCGTTAGTTGTTGGCGACACCATGAGACAATACTCCAATCAGTCACACATGTTCTTCGCTCCAACACTTCCCTCCCTCCCTCCCTCCTTCCTTCCTCTCCCTCTCCTTCTCTCTCCAATACCTCTACCTCCACCTCCAGTACCTCTTCTCCCCTGTTGCACGTTCCCTTTCACATCGTCTATCTTTCTTTTTTTCTCTTTCCCATTTGTTTTTCTCCCCTTCCTCTCCTAACACAAGATGACAGACAACTATAATTTCTTTTATATTGCTCTGTGTTCATATTGCACGCATTGTTTGAAGAATACATCATTATCGCTTTTATTTTCAAGGATAGTGTAGTATGTGTTTATATTTATCTGTTCTCTCTTTTATTTTTCAGAACATCTTAAGTGATAACACGACAACATTCTACCTTGTGATAAGTGTACCTAGAATACGTCCTTGGACTGGAAATTTGTGACTTGTAAAAGAAAATGAACACAAAAGCACAATCCCCAAGGACTTGAATTGTCAGTGTAGTATGTTGGTGTCTTTCCCAGCCTCGAGTGTTGGAAAGTCGAGGATTGAAAATGCAAATACGTCAGGTGGCCTCATTTGCACCTCTCGGGAAGGGCAGGACAAAGGCAGTGACCTCGGGAAGGGCAGGATACAGACAGTGACCTCGGGAAGTACAAGACAAAGACAGTGACCTCGGGAAGTACATGACAAAGGCAGTGACCTCGGGAAGTACAAGACAAAGACAGTGACCTCGGGAAGTACAGGACAAAGGCAGTGACCTCGGGAAGGGCAGGATACAGACAGTGACCTCGGGAAGTACAGGACAAAGCAGTGACCTCGGGAAGTACAGGACAAAGACAGTGACCTCGGGAAGTACAGGACAAAGACAGTGACCTCGGGAAGTACAGGACAAAGGCACTGACACGCACTGCCCACGTACTTTCCAGCCTGAGAGCGTCCACTTGCCCCTTCTTTTTCTCCCCTGGTCTGCCTGCCTCCCACGGGACGCTAAGGCAGAGCAGCTCTCGCCCCGCCAGGAATTGAAAGGTAAAAATACTCGTTGTTACGCCGCTGTGGCACTAGTCTTTTTTTCCCCTCTCTCTCTCTTTATTCTCTCTCTCTCTCTCTCTCTCTCTCTCTCTCTCTCTCTCTCTCTCTCTCTCTATCTCTCTCCTTCGCATTCTCTCTCTTCTCTCTCCTCTCTCTCTCTCTCTCTCTCTCTCTCTCTCTAAAAAAAACTCTTCTAATGCGGTAAACAGTCCCTTAAAAGCGCATGTATTTTTCAACGCTTTTTTTTTAGGATTATCTTCGCGAAAACTTTTACTTGCTCGTTTGGGCGATCTCTCTCTCTCTCTCTCTCTCTCTCCTCTCTCTCTCTCTCTCTCTCTTTTCTCTCTCTCTCCCTTTTGTTTCGGTTTCCCACCATATGTATATTTTTTGGTAGATATTTTTTCCCAGTTGAGGGTTGCCAGCTGTTCCTCCTCTGAATGACTGCAAACCACGAGTGAGGTGAGATTGATTTTTAGATCGTTTTTATTGCTGACACCTTTATTGCGCTGTTGATTTTTCTATATATGTATTGTTTTCCTCAGTTCGTATTTTTTTTCTTGTTTTCCATACTCATGAGGAGAGAGAAAGGGGAATTTTTTTTTATGAATCGTACGTGGAAACTAGGAAAGTCACATGAGTATTACACATTGAAGAGGAAAGAAATGTACCTATAGAAATGTTCATGATATTGGTGCAATTTTTTCATGCTCATAAGGAGAAATAAAAGGGATATTTTTTATGAATCCCATGTAAAAACTAGGTACTAAGCCACATCACAAATATTAGGGATAATTTTAAGGAGACATAATGTTAGGGAGTTATAATTTTAGGGTTGATTTAAGGGAATCACAATTTTAGGGGGTCACAAATTTTAGTTTTTTAGGGGGTCACAAATTTTAAATTTTTAGGAGTCACAAATTTTAGTTTTTTAGGGAGTCACACATTTTAGTTTTGTAGGGGGTCACAAATGTTAGTTTTTTAAGGGGTCACAAATTTTAGTTTTTTAGGGGGTCACAAATGTTAGTTTTTTAAGGGGTCACAAATTTTAGTTTTTTAGGGGGTCACAAATTTTAGTTTTGTAGGGGGTCACAAATTTTAGTTATTTAGGGGGTCACAAATTTTAGTTTTTTAGGGGGTCACAAATTTTAGTTTCTTAGGGAGTAATTTTTTTTAGTTTTTTAGGGGGTCACAAATTTTAGTTTTGTAGGGGGTCACAAATGTTAGTTTTTTAGGAGGTCACAAATTTTAGTTTTTTTAGGGGGTCACAATTTTTTGTTTTTTAGAGGGTCACAAATTGTAGTTTTTTTTAGGGGTCACAAATTAAATTTTTTAGGGGGTCACAAATTTTAGGCGGAGTATTACACATAGAAGAGGAAAAAATGTAGCTATAGAAATGTTCGGGACATTGATGCAGGCACAGGCTGGCACACTAGTATTTATTTGTGTGCCAGCAACCCCCATACACCGCTTGCAGGCTGGTCCGGTGTGACAGGCGCCTCCAGTACCGCTATTGGGCACCGGGCTGAACTGTATTGGAATATTCAAAGGGAACGTTTGGGGGAGATGCGAGGCTGAGGAATGACAGCTTCCCCTTTTACTTTTCATGACAAACGTGTGACATGAATACTCAATAGGAGGACGGGTATTGATCCTGTACTGAAGAGAAAACAATAATAAAAAAACCGTTGAACTTTAGCAACATTAGAAATAAGCATTGATCCTGTAGTGAAGAGAAAATAATAATCGAAAGACTTAAGTAATATACAGGAAAATTTTGCGTTGGAGTATTTTATTGTGACCTTGCTTGCTTACAGAAGAATTTGCGCTAAGAATATTATAAACCCCTTGAGACCCAGAACGTAATTTCCATTGTAATTTAGCTACCAATAGACGATTTTTAGTGGCTATAAGCAATATTTTATAGTTATGACCTGTTTAGTATTCTTATCGACTAACTAATTTGGTATATTCAGTTACCATTCCTAATTTTATGGCTCGACAACATACAATTTTTTATAGCTATTTTTGATATGGAATATTTTATAAGGAAAGATCTGGGCGCGAAGGGGTTAAACCAAGAATATAACTCGCAAATCACACCCACGCGAATTCCCGAACCACTCTGTTATATAGTTTGCTCAAATGTGATTAAAATAATGATATTCTGAACGTCATGTAGCAAGAATGGCTTACCTAACATCCTGCCGTGTTATGGCAGTGATTGGTAGGCGAGAGTCCTGAGGGAGGAAAAGAATGTGTTATGTGTTAGTATTCTGTTTCATTATTAACGTGTGTCTCTAGGGAGGAAGGGGAGCCGCGTGTGGTAAAATTCTGGTTACTTTTATATTATTAAACTTGTCATAAACTGCATATGACTTCACACCAGACCGACGTATGATAAATGAAGTCTGTAAGAGAGAGAGAGAGAGGAGAGAGAGAGAGAGAGAGAGAGAGAGAGAGAGAGAGAGAGAGAGAGTGAGAAGAGAAGAGAGAGAGACGAAGGAGAGAGAGAGAGAGAGAGTGAGAAAAAAAAAATAACAATAGTAAGAGGAGAAAGACGAGGAGAAGAAGAGAGAAGAGAGAGAGAGTAGAGGAGAGAGAAGAGAGAGAGGAGAGAGAGAGAGAGAGAGAGAGAGAGAGAGAGAGAGAGAGAGAGAGGAGAGAGATGCGAGAGAGAGAGAGAGAGAGAGAGAGAGGAGAGGAGAGAGAAGAGAGAGGAGAGAGAGAGAGAGAGAGAGAGAGAGAAAAAAAAAGTCCTTAGTGATGTAAAAAAAAAAAAAAAAAAACAGTTCCCCTATTTTCCTTTCCTCCTCTCTTCCTTTCCTGTATTTGTTACTTCATTCTTTATTTCTATGTCGCTCTCTATATTGTTTTTCTTTTTTCCATCTTTGTTCTCTCATACCCTTTCTCACGACAATTTTTCCACGAGCTAAATTTTGGTCCTTTCATTATTTTCATTTTTCTTTCATACATCATCTTGTTTGTATTAATCATTGCTGTTGTTGATATTCCCCCGAGCTATTTCATTACTCACATTTTACGCGGGAAAATATTTGGGCTCTTCTGCTAATGCATCAACCACTGCCTCTTGTTCGGCCCGGGAAAGGGCCGGG
>JACEEZ010007270.1:139019-169903 GCA_016584305.1 Chionoecetes opilio | reverse complement strand
TCTCTCTCTCTCTCTCTATCTCTTCTCTCTTCATCTCTCTCTCTTCTCTCTCTCTCTCTCTTCTATTATATATATTATATAATATATATATATATTATATTATATATAATATATATAAAGAGAGAGAAAGACAGAAACTGTCCTCATTCTCATTCCTCACTTCCTATCAGTATTGGCCCCAGTGATGTTCTTGGTCTATGTAAATGATATGACAGAGGGAGTGAACAGTTATATGAGTTTATTCGCTGATGATGCTAAATTACTAAGAAAAGTAGAAAGTAAAGAGTACTGTGAGGATTTAAAAAAGGATCTAGATAAGATTTTCAGATGGAGTCAACTATGGGAAATAGAGTTTAATGCTAAAAAGTGTAAAGTGATGGAAATTGGCAGTATCAAAAAGAGATAGAGAGAAGAGACAGAGAGGAAAGTATTCGATGGGAAATGAATCAAAACAAAGGTCGAAAAAGATCTGGGAGTGTGGATTACGGATAATTTGTCACCTGAGAAGCATATAAACAAGATCACAGGAGATACATATCAGTTGCTGAGGAATATAAGAATGGCATTCAAATATCTGAATGAAGAGATGTTTAAGAAATTGATAACATCTTTGATTCGACCAAGGTTGGAATATGCGGCAGTGATTTGGTCACCACATAAAAAGAAAGATATAAGGAAGATTGAGAGAATACAAAGAGCAGCCACAAAAATGGCTCCAAGCCTGAGAGATTTAACATATGAGGAAAAACTTTCAAGACTAAAACTCCCAACTCTTGAGAAAAGAAGAGAAAGGGGAGATTTTATAGCAGTGTATAGAGCATCAATGGGTCTGGAAAAAATTGATAGAGAAGATCTGTTTGTGTGGGACGATAGAAGTGCAAGAGGTCATGAGAAGAAATTGAAAAGGACAACATGCACGAGGGACAAAAAAAAATACAGCTTCCCGTATAGAAGCATAGAAGCCTGGAACAACCTTGATGCAAAAGTGATTAATACAAGAAGTATTCAGGACTTCAAAGGCAAGCTGGATAATAGTAGATTTGGAGACGGGACAGTACGATCATAGCTCTTTTCCTGTATGTTACAACTAGGTAAATACAACTAGGTAAATACACACGCTAGGCTGAGGACTGTCGGTAGCTTGCGGTGTCGAGGATCTTCTTGCCGCACATGGCGCAGATTCCCTTCTTGCAGGCGCACCCCTGGCAGAGGTGTGAGCCCGCCTGGTGCACCTTGCTGCGGCAGATGCGACACTCGGAGAACCGCGCCTAAGAGACATAAAACAGCAGATTTAAAACACATTGTAGCTCCACGTGATGAATAAATGATCAGAAAAATAAGAAACATAAGAAATAAGAAACTGACAGATGCGACACTCCGAGAACCGCGCCTAAAATACATAAAGGAACAGAGAAACATAGATACATAAGAAATAAGAAACAATGATGCATAGATTTAATTCAAAAACTTGGTCTGTGGGAAATAAATAATAATAATAATAATAATAATAATAATATTCTTATTCTCACCCAAAGACATACAGGAAAAATATATGAGGAGGAGGAGTAGGAAGAGGAAGAGGAGGAGTAGGAAGAGGAAGAAGAGGAAGAGGAAGAACAGGAAGCGGAGGAGAAAGAAGAGGAAGAGAAGGAGAAGAAAGAGGAGGAGAAGGAAGAGGAAGAGGAGGAGAAGGAAGAGGAAGAGAAGGAGAAGGAAGAGGAGGAGAAGGAAGAGGAAGAGAAGGAGAAAGAAGAGGAAGAGGAGGAGTAGGAAGAGGAGGAGTAGGAAGAGAAGGATAAGGAAGAGGAGGAGTAGGAAGAGAAGGAGTAGGAAGAGGAGGAAAGTAGGAAGAGAAGGAGTAGAAGAGGAGGAGTAGGAAGAGAAGGAGTAGGAAGAGGAAAGAGGAGGAGAAGAAAAAAACCATAGTATATATACATGAGGGAATGAACTTAAGTACTAAAGCAAATAAATGAACAGAGAAATAAGTATTAAGTAACATATGAGATACTAAACAATGATGCCTATCTGAGGTACCGTAGATAACAGTAAAGTCGCCACCTGCAGTGATGTTGCCAGGCGCCATATATTACGAATTATAGCATCACTACTGATTTTTATGTGCCACTGAAGATGATACACAGTAGTTTATATCATGACTGTATAATCTACCGGGTAGATAATTATTATTATTATTCTACCCTGTTTCAGCGTTGTTTTATGCTTTGTATCTGCAAGTATATACGGTTTCAAATTTCGCTACGCGTTTTTTTTTCGGGCGACGACGACAGCGGTACGACACTCAGTAAATAAACACTAGATGGCGACTCTACTGTTGGTAGCCACTTTGTAGATATTTTTGTCATTTGTTCATTTATAGCCATACTAGTACACATATGAAGACACAAAATGACACAGACTCTCCAGATAGCCCCTTCTAACTTTCCTGCAATCATGGATGTAGAAATATAAGTATTAACGACACCACACGTCTGTAAACAGAAAAAAAAAAGTTGTCCTGGCGACTTCACTGTTATCTATAAAAAGTCGAGAACATAAGGTAGGTAAGTGAACTAAAGAAGTCAAGAACTATAGGTAGTGAACTATGAAAATGCGTAAATATATGTGAATAAATAAAGTCAATAAATAAGTGAATAACTAGTGATAAGATAACTTAGTGAACTAGTATATAAAAAAGTCGGGAGCTATAGGGGAGAGCGGGGCAGGTTCCATCGAGGGTAGGTTGCATCATTGCCTCTAACCGTGGCCACCGAGATGATAAGGCCTGGTACATCGCCCGTGACGTCACACCATAAGGATCCCGCTCCGCTCCCCGTACAAGTTTACCTACCTAATATAATGTTTATCAGTATAAAAGATATACTGTTATCTTCGGAAATGTTTGTTCTATAATATTATCAAATAAAAAACCGTAAAACACACAAAGAAAATGCCATTAGGAGACTTTCAAGAAATATGCATTAACTTAAACTCTTCGCCATTTAATATTTTGCTCGCAAGCATTTTCCATGGAGAATATCAATAGAAGCGGACTTTAATCAGCTTTCCATTGATATATTTTGTTTAGTGATAAATGAATTAGCGGCATGCATAAATTAGCGTTAACTAAATATAAAAAATCATGAGATCGGGTAATTTCCTACCTAATATATGTTTATCAGTATAAAATATATACTGTTATCTTCGGAAATGTTTGTTCTATAATATTATCAAATTAAAAACCGTAAAACACACTAAACAAATGCCATTATGAGACTTTCAAGAAATATGCATCAGCTTAAACTTTTCGCCATTTAATATTTTGTGTAAAAACTTTTTACATGGCGAATATCAATAGAAGTGGAATTTAATTAGCTTTCCATTGATATATTTTCTTTTCTGATAAATGAATTACAACCATGCATAAATTAGCGTTAACTAAATAAATAACATCAATCGGGAAAAATTACCCGATTTCATGATGTTATTTATTTAGGTCCCCAGTTTGCGCGGATAATCACTGCGCGCTTCCGAAAAGGGATTGTTTACACGTATGACGCACCATGTGTATAACAAAATAATGTAGAATATCAACACCTACAATTGTAGTTAGTATTTCGTTGCGTAGCCCTTCCTCTTGATGACCCTTTGAAGGCGACGTGGTACACTGTCAGCAAGATTTTGAAGGAACTCGGGCTTAAATTCTTCCCAACACTTTCGGAGCTCCATTTCAAGCTTGGGGAGTGTAGAGCTGTCACGTGAGCGGAGTTTGCCTTTAATGATGGCCTAAAGATTTTCTATGGGTGATATATCGGGAGAATTACCTGGCCAGTCATCTATTCGCCCAATCTTGCAGTCATCAAGCCACTGTATCACATCTCGAGCTGTGTGGCAGGATGCTCCATCCTGTTGGAAAATCTGTTCCTGTGTCTTTTCAAAGCAGGCCTCCAGGTGGTCATTTAAAAGATCAAAATACACCACTTTGTTAACAGTTGTGTTCTTTGGGAAAATACTAAGTTCCCAATACCATGAAAGTAAAGCAACCCCACACCATTAAACTGGGAGGGTGTTTTGTGGGCTTTCGTGTGTAGCGAGCTCGTGGGGTCTGAGCTGGGGCGACGGTACACTTTTGCTGGTTCCCCTCTCACTCACTCCACAAATTGCTTTCGTCACTCCACAGCACAAGCCCGCCACTTGTCGAGGAGGTCCATTCTCCGTATTTCTTTGCAAAGTGGAAGCCTTTTCTTCCTTTGGCGGTCATTTATCATGGCTTATCACGCGCCCGGTAACACCTGTAGCCAGGTTCCAACGTTGCAAAGTTTCCTGTACAGTACGAAGCGACACATTACCCGAAGAGTATGATTTTCACTCCTTCAGTTCGCTGGCTGTAAGGCTAGGATTGGCATCAAGCGTCTCCTTAACACTCTCCTGGTTCTGTTTTCACGTTTTTTGTTTCCCATTTGTTGTATTGGAGCGGGGATTCACCTCTCCGACAGCCCTTAATCGCGGATCAAATTTGCACTGTTTATAACTTTAGTCCTTTCACTTGCAAATTTCTGTTTTTAAATTATTGATCCCAGCCGTTGTAAAGATCATGATTGCTTGAAATCGTTGTGCCATCTAATGTTTTTCCAGACCCATTATGTATCAGCAAAAACAGGCAAAAACACGGGATGTAGGTGAACGCTGCAGGCTAATAAAGCTCAAAATCATGCAACTGTCAATCGCCTATGGAGGGATGTCAAGAGGAGGAGAAACCCTCCCTCCCACACCGTGAGTGTGCAAGATATGTACGTCGCTGTCAGACATACGATTCATGCTTCTGCATTGTTTTTTAGCCTTGGGAACAAACCTTTAAATCATGCGCTGTAAATCTCGATGAACTAATTCTGGCGTAAAGATCATCCGCGCAAGCCTGTATATACTAATAACGCTTACAGTTTTTTACAAGAAAAAAGAAAACGCTTGCAATAATACCATTATAATCACAATAAATAACCTCTTAATCTTCTATTTAATAGCTTATGTAATGTAAGCCTACTTATATTTGCCAATTATTCATAAAAAAAGGATGGTATACTTCATTTGTAGGAAAACAGCTATATATATCACCGATAATTAGCTAATATCATTGAAACACTACATTTTATGGGTTTATAGCAATTGATAGTGAAACTACTTGTATATATACAATACGCTACAGTTTACAACAAACTATGAAAACGCTTGGAATAATACCGTTATATCACAATAAATTTCCTCTTACTCTTCTATTATTAGCTTAATGTATGTAAGCTACTATAGGTGGCAAATTATTTCTAAAAAAGGATGGTATACCTTCAATTGTAGGAAAACAGCTATATATCACCGATAATTAGCTAATATCATTGAAAACACTACATTTTTATGGTGTTTATAGCAATATATAAGTAAAACTATACTTGTATATAATAGCATAACGCTACAGTTTACAGAAGCTATGAAAAACGCTTGCAATATACGTTTATATCACAATACATAACCTCTTACTCTTCTATTTATAGCTTAATTAATGTAAGCTACTTAATTGTGCAAATTAATTCTAAAAAAAGGATTTTAACACATCTATTTGTAGAAAACAGCTATAGATATATCACTGATAACTAGCTAAAATCATTGACAACACTACATTTTATGGGTTTTATAAATCATATAATAATAAAAACTACTGATATATTACAAACGCTACAATTTAGAAGAAACTATAAAAACGCTTGCATATACCGTTAATATCACAATAATAACCTCTTACCTTCTATTTAATACTTAATGTAATGTAAGCTACTTATAGGTGCAAATTATACTAAAAAGAGGATTTTTACTTCAATTTGTAGGAAAACAGCTATATATCACTGATAACTAGCTATTATCATTGAAAACACTACATTTTTATGGGTTTATAGCAATAGTACAGTAAAAAACCTAAAACATGTATATCTACAATAACGCTAACAGTTTTACAAAAACTATGAAAACGCTTTGCAATAGACGTTATATCAATAAATAACCCATTACTCCCTCTATTTATTAGCATTAATGTAATGTAGTAAAGCTTCTTATATTGCAATTTATTCTAAAAAGAGGATTTTATACATCAATTTGTAAGGAAAACGCTATATATCCACCGATAACTACTAAAATCATTGAAAATACTACTTTTATGGGTTATAGCCTATGATAATAAAACTACAATGTATATATACAATAACGCTACAGTTTACAAAGAAAAAAATGAAAAACGCTTGCAATTATACCATTATATTAACCATAAATAACCTCTACTCTTCTATTTAATAGCTTAATGTAATGTAAGCTACTTTATTTGCAAATTATTCTAAAAACAGGATTTTATACTTCAATTTGTAGGAAAACAGCTATATATCACTGATAACTAGCTAAATCATTGAAAACACTCCATTTTATGGGTTTTATATCAATATAATAAGTAAAACTACTGGTATATATACATACGCTACAGTTTACAAGAAACTATGAAAAACGCTTGCAAATATACCGTTTATATCACAATAATAACCTTCTTACTCTCTATTTAAATAGCTTAATGTAATGTAAAGCTACTTATAGGTGCAAATTATTCTAAAAAGAGGATTTTATACTTAACTTTGTAGGAAAACAGCTATATACACTGATACTAGCTATTATCATTGAAAACACTACATTTTTATGGGTTTTATAGCAATATGATAGTAAACTAAACATGTATATATACAAATAACGCTACAGTTTACAAGAAACTATGAAAACGCTTGCAATTACACCGTTTATAATCGAATAAATAACCTCTTACTCTCTATTTAATAGATTAATGTAAATGTAAGCTACTTATAAGGTGCAAATTATGCTAAGAAGAGATTTTATACTTCACTTTGTAGAAAACAGCTATATATCACCGATACTAGCTAAATTATTGACAATACTACATATTTTTATGGGTTTATAGCAATATGATAAGTAAACTACTTGTATATATACAATAACGCAAAAATCCAGTTTTACAAGAAAAATGAAAAACCGCTTGCAATATCCCATTATATCACAATATATAACCTCTTACTCCTTCTATTTAATAGCTTAATGTAATGTAAGCTACTTTATAGGTGGCAAATTGTCTAAAAAGAGGATTTTTATACTTCAATTGTAGGAAAACAGCTATATTCACCGGATAAAATGCTATAATCATGAAAACACTAA
Source organism: Chionoecetes opilio (assembly GCA_016584305.1). Taxonomy (NCBI): domain Eukaryota; kingdom Metazoa; phylum Arthropoda; class Malacostraca; order Decapoda; family Majidae; genus Chionoecetes; species Chionoecetes opilio. Next base: position 162,655 of record JACEEZ010007270.1, on the reverse strand, counting down.
CATTTTATGGCTTTTATAGCAATATAATAAGTAAAACTACATGTATATATACAATAACGGCTACAATTTAAAGAAACTATGAAAAACGCTTGCAATATATCTTTATATCACAATATATAACCGCTTACTCTTCTATTGTAATAGCTGTAATGTAATGTAAGCTCTATAGCTCTGCATTAATTTCTAACAGAGGATTATTATACTTCAATTTGTAGGCCAAACAGCCTAATAACACCGATTTAATAGCTATATCATTTGAAAAAACACACATTGGTATGGGGGTTGAATAGCAAATATGATAGTAAACTACTTTGTATATTACAATAACGCTACAGTTTTTACAAGAAACTATGAAAAGACGCTTGCAAATATACCCGTTTATATCCATAATAACCTCGTACTCCTTCCTATTGTTAATAGCTTTAATGTTAATTAAGCTCCTTTATAGGTGCAAATTATTCCTAAAAAAGATTTTATACTTCAATTTGTAGGGAAAACAGCTATATAATCACCTGATAACTACTAATCTTTGAAAACACTAAATTTTTATGGCTTTATAGCAATAATAGAAGTAAAAAAAACTCTTGTATTTATACAATAACGCTACAGTTTTAAGAAACTATGAAAAACGCTTGCCAAATATACCCGCGTTTATATCACATAAATAAACCTCTTACTCTGCTATTTAATAGCTTAATGTAAATTAAGCTACTTATAGGTGCAAATTATTCTAACAGAGGAGTTTATACTTCAATTTGTAGCAAACAGCTATATTATACACCGATTTATAGCTATATCATTTAAAACATCTACAATTTTATGGGTTTTTTTTAGCAAATATGATTATAAAACTACTTGTATATTATAAAACCTACCGTTTTACAAGAAACAATGAAAAACGCTTGCCAAATACTAACGTTATAATCACACTAAATAACCTCTTACTCTTCTATTTAATAGCTTAAATGTAATGTGGCTACTTTATATTTGCAAATTATTCTAAAAAAAGGATTTTATACTTCATTTTGTAGGAAAACAGATTGATATATATCTGAATAAAACTAGCTAAAATCATTGAAAACACTACTTTTTTATGGTTGTATAGCAATATAATAAGTAAAACTAACTTTTATATATACATAACGCTACAGTTTTAGAAGAACTATGAAAAAACGCTTGCAATATACCGTTTATATCACAATAAATACCTCTTACTCCTTCTATTTTTAATAGCTTAATTGGTAATGTAAGCTACTTATAGGTGCAAATTATTCCTAAAAAAGAGGATTTTTAAATACTTTTTTTTTCAACTTTGTTAGGAAAACAGCTATATATCACCGATAACTAGTTAATATCATAGAAACACCTACATTGTATGGGTTTTATAGCAATCTGATAAGTCAAAAATACTTTGTATATATACAATAACGCTACAGTTTACAAGAAACTATGAAAAAAGCGCTCTGCTATATCCGTTATAATAGATAAATACCTCTCTACGCTTCTAATTTTAATAGCTTTAATGTAATGTAAGCTACTTATAGGTGCAAATTGTATTCTACAAAAAAAATTTTTATACTTCAATTTGTAGATAACAGCTATATATCACTGGATAACTACTTTTTAATCCATTGAAACACTAATTTTTTATGTCATTTATAGCAAATATAATTAATTAAAACATACTTTGTTAAAAAAAAAAAAATATTACAATAACGCGTACAGTTTACAAGAACAATGAAAAACGCATGCATATACCGTTATATCACATAAATGAAACTCTTATTCCTTTTATTTAATAGCTTAATGTAATGTAACACTTATATATGCCAAATTATTCTAAAAAAAGGATTTTTTACTTCATTTGTAGAAAACAGCTTAATAATTCACTGATAACTAGCGTAAAATCATTGAACACTACATTTAAGGGTTTATAGCCAATATGTTTAGTAAAACTACTTGTAATATATACAATAAAGCCTTACAGTTTAACAGAAACAATGAAGAAACCGCTTGCAATAACCAATTATATCAAAATTAAATAACCTCTTACTCTTCTTTTAATAGCTTAATGTAAGGTAAGCTACTTATATTTTTGCAAATTATTTCTAAAAAAGGATTATACAACATCGGATTTGTAAGGAAAACAGCTGATATATTCACTGATAACTAGCTAAAATCATGAAAACACTAAAGTTTTATGGGTTTATATCAATATAAATAAGTAAAACTACTGGTATATAATACAATAAAGCTACCAGTTTTTTTTACTAGAACTATGAAAAACGCTTGCAATTACCGTTATTCACAATAAATAACCATTTACTCTTCTCTTTAATTAGCTCTATGGGTAATGTAAGCTACTTTTGGTGCAAAATTATTCTAAAAGGCGGAATTGTAAATACTTCAATTTGTAGCAAAACAGCTATATACACCATTAAATAGCTAACATCATTGAAAACACTACATTTTTAAGGGTTTTTGGTAGCAATTATTATAAGTAAACTACTTATATTACAAGTGAATTCTACAGTTTTAAAAAGAAACTATGAAAAACGCTTGGAATATACCGTTATATCACAATCTACTTTACTCTTACCTCCTCTAATTTTTTTGGCTTAATGTAATGTAAGCTACTTATAGGTGCAAATTATTCCTAAAAAAATGATTGTATACTTCACTTTGGTAGGAAAAACACCTATATATCACCGATAAATAGCTAATAATCAATTGAAAAACACTACAATTTTTATAGGTTTTATATAGCATTATGATAATAAAAACTACACTTGCATATATACAATAACGTTACCGTTTACAAAAACTATGAAAAAACGCTTGCAATATACCGTTTTTTTTTTTTTATAAATCACAAATAATAACCTCTTACTCTTCGATTTAATAGCTTAATGTAATGTAAGCTACTTATAGGTGCAAATTAAAATTTCTAAAAGAGATTTATACTTCCAATTTTTTAGAAAACAGCTATATATCACCGATAACGGCTTAATAGTCATTTGAAAACACTACATTTTATGGTTTATAGCCATCTGATTAAGTAAAACTACTGTATATAAGCAATAACGCTACAGTTTTACAAGAAAACCTATGAAAAACGCTTTGCTATATACCGTTTATATCACAATAATTAACCTCCGTACTCCTTTTCTATATATAGCTTAATGTAATGTAAGCTACTTATAGGTGCAAATTTATCTAAAAAAAGGATTGGTAGACTTCAATTTTGTAGGAAAAAACAGCTTATATATCACTGATAACTAAGCTAAAATCATTGAAAACCTACATTTTTATGGGTTTATACTATATGCTAAGTAAACTTCTTGTATATATACAATAAAGCTACAGTTTTACAACAGAAACAATGAAAAAGCTTGCCAATATACCATTATAATTCACAAGAAATACCCTCTTACTCCTTTATTTAAATAGCTTAATGTAAGGTAAGCTACCTTATATTTGCAATTATTCTAAAAAAACAGATTTTTAACAACATCTATTTGTAGAAACAGCTTATAATCACTGATAACTAGCCTAAATCATTGAAACTAAAAAACACTACAATTTTATGGGTTTATATCAATATAATAGAGTAAAACTACTGGTATATATACGAATAACGACGCACACATTTAGAAGAAACTATGAAAAAAACGCTTGCAAATAAACCGGGGGTTATATTCCACAATAAATAACCTCTTTACCTTCTATTTAATAGCTTAAATGTATGTAAAGCTACTTATAGGTGGCAAATTATACTAAAAAGAGGATTTTTTTACTTTCAATTTGTAAGGAAAACAGCCTATATATCACTGATAATCTACTATTATCATTGGAAACCACTACATTTTTTTATGGCTTAATAGCAATATAATAGTAAAACTACTTGTAATACATACAATAACGCTACGTTTTTTAGAATAAACTATGAAAACGCTTGCAAATATACCGTTGTATCACAATAAATAACCTCTTACTCTTCATTTAATAGCTTAATGTAATGTAAGCTACTTATAGGTGCAAATTATTCTAAAAAAGAGGATTTTATACTTCAATTTGTAGGAAAACAGCTATATATCACCGATAAATAGCTAATATCATTGAAAACACTACATTTTATGGGTTTATAGCAATATAATAAGTAAAACTACATGCATATATACAATAACGCTACAGTTTACAAGAAACTATGAAAAACGCATGCAATATACCGTTATATCAAAATAAATAACCTCCTACTCTTCTATTTAATAGCTTAATGTAATGTAAGCTACTTATAGGTGCAAATTATTCTAAAAAGAGGATTTTATACTTCAATTTGTAGGAAAACAGCTATATATCACCGATAAATAGCTAATATCATTGAAAACACTACATTTTATGGGTTTATAGCAATATAATAAGTAAAACTACTTGTATATATACAATAACGCTACAGTTTACAAGAAACTATGAAAAACGCATGCAATATACCGTTATATCACAATAAATAACCTCTTACTCTTCTATTTAATAGCTTAATGTAATGAAAGCTACTTATATTTGCAAATTATTCTAAAAAAAGGATTTTACACATCTATTTGTAGGAAAACAGCTATATATCACTGATAACTAGCTAAAATCATTGAAAACACTACATTTTATGGGTTTATATCAATATAATAAGTAAAACTACTGATATATATACAATAACGCTACAATTTAGAAGAAACTATGAAAAACGCTTGCAATATACCGTTATATCACAATAAATAACCTCTTACTCTTCTATTTAATAGCTTAATGTAATGTAAGCTACTTATAGGTGCAAATTATATTAAAAAGAGGATTTTTTACTTCAATTTGTAGGAAAACAGCTATATATCTCTGATAACTAGCTATTATCATTGAAAACACTACATTTTATGGGTTTATAGCAATATGATAAGTAAAACTACATGTATATATACAATAACGCTACAGTTTACAAGAAACTATGAAAAACGCTTGCAATATACCGTTATATCAGAATAAATAACCCATTACTCTTCTATTTATTAGCTTAATGTAATGTAAGCTTCTTATAGGTGCAAATTATTCTAAAAAGAGGATTTTATACATCAATTTGTAGGAAAACAGCTATATATCACTGATAACTAGCTAAAATCATTGAAAACACTACATTTTATGGCTTTATAGCAATATAATAAGTAAAACTACTTGTATATACACAATAACGCTTCAGTTTAGAAGAAACTATGAAAAACGCTTGCAATATACCGTTATATCACAATATATAACCTCTTACTCTTCTATTTAATAGTTTAATGTAATGTAAGCTACTTATAGGTGCAAATTATTCTAAAAAGACGATTTTATACTTCAATTTGTAGGCAAACAGCTATATATCACCGATAAATAGCTAATATCATTGAAAACACTACATTTTATGGGTTTATAGCAATCTGATAAGTAAAACTACTTGTATATATACAATAACGCTTCAGTTTACAAGAAACTATGAAAAACGCTTGCTATATACCGGTTTATATCACAATAAATAACCTCGTACTCTTCTATATAATACTTAATGTTTAAAGTAAGCTACTTATAGGTGCAAATTATTCTAAAAAAAAAGGTTGGTAAAACTCAATTTGTAGGAAACAGCTATATATCACTGATAACTAGCTAAAATCATTGAAAACACTACATTTTATGGGTTTATAGCTATATGATAAGTAAAAATTCTTGTATATATACAATAAAGCTACGGTTTACAAGAAACAATGAAAAACGCTTGCAATATACCATTATATCACAAAAATAACCTCTTACTCTTCTATTTAATAGCTTAATGTAATGTAAGCTACTTATATTTGCAATTATTCTAAAAAAGGATTTTCACATCTATTTGTAGGAAACAGCTATATATCACTGATAACTAGCTAAAATCTTGAAAACACTACATTTTATGGGGTTTTTATCAATATAATAAATAAACTAACTGGTATAAAATACAATAACGCTACAATTTAGAAGAAACTATGAAAAACGCTTGCAATATACCGGGTTTTTATCACAATAAATAACCTCTTACTCTTCTATTTAATAGCTTTAATGTAATGTAAGCTACTTTTAGGTGCAAATTTTACTAAAAAGAGGATTTTTTACTTCAATTTGTAGGAAAACAGCTATATATCACTGATAAAATAGCTATTATCTTGAAAAACACTACATTTTATGCTTAATAGCCAATATAATAAGTAAAACTACTTGTATACATACAATAACGCTACGTTTAGAATAAAATATGAAAAACGCTTGCAATAACCGTTGTATCACAATAAATAACCTCTTACTCTTCTATTTATTAGCTTAATGTAATGTAAGCTACTTATAGGTGCAAATTATTCTAAAAAAAGGATTTTACACATCTATTTGTAGGAAAACAGCTATATATCACTGATAACTAGCTAAAATCATTGAAAACACTACATTTTATGGGTTTATATCAATATAATAAATAAAACTACTTTTATATACACAAAAACGGGTTTTAGGTTTTGAAAAAAACTATGAAAACGCTTGCAATATACCGTTAAAATCACAATTTAACCTCTTACTCTTTTATTTAATGTTTTAAAGTAAGTAAACCTTTAGGGCAATTTATTCTAAAAAAGACGATTTTTTTAAATTCAATTTTTTAGGCAAACAGCTAAAATATCACCGATAAATAGCTTAAATTTATTGAAACCTAATTTTTAAAGGGGTTTAAAACAATTTTTGATAAGTAAAACTACTTTTTAAAAAATCAAAAACGCTTCAGTTTTTCAAGAAACATGAAAAAAGCTTGCAATATACCGTTATATCCCCAATGAAAAACTTTTTACTCTTTTATTTTTTACTTAAAGTAATGTAAAATACTTATAGGGTGCCAAAATTTTTCTAAAAAAGGTTTTGTATTCATTTTGTAGGAAAAAAGCCCATTATCACGGGGTAACTAGGGAAAATCATTGGGGAAAAAACTAATTTTTTGGATTTTTTAGCAATATAATAAAATAAAACCCACTTGTATTATACAATAACGTACAGTTTACAAAAACTATGAAAAACCATGCAATATACCGTTATATCACAATATATAACCTCCTTCCTTCTTTTAAAAGCTTAATGTAATGTAACTACTTATAGGTTTAAAATTTTTCTAAAAAAAGGATTTTTTTACTTTTAATTTGTAGAAAAAAGCTTTTATATCACTGATAACCCACTTTAAAAACATTGAAAAAACTAAAAAAATTTTTATGGGTTTATAGTATATAATAAATAAAAAATTTCTTGTATATTAAAAAACAAAACATTTTTCCAAAAAACTATGAAAAACCTTGGAATATACCGTTTTAATCACTATTTTAACCTCTTACTCTTTTTTTTATTAGCTTAATGTAATTTACTACTTAAAAGGTTTCAAATTTTTTTAAAAAAGAGGATTTTATACTTTAATCGTAGGAAAAAAAAGTATATTCACCGGGTAAAAGCTAATATCATTGAAAACACCTTTCTTTTATGGGTTTTTTAGCAATATGATAAATAAAACTACAAAGTAATATACAATCCCCTTTCAGTTTACAAGAAACTATGGAAAAAAGCTTTCAATAACCGTTTAATCATAATAAATAACCCGGACTCTTCTATTAATAGCTTAAAGTAATGTAAGCTCCCTTTTTAGGTGCAAATTTTTCTAAAAAAAGATTTTTACTTCAATTTGTAGGAAAAAAGCTTTAAAATCACTGAAACAGCTAAAATCATTGAAAATACCAATTTTTTGGGTTTAAAAGCAATAATATAAGTAAAACTACTTTTATTTTACAAAAACGCTACAGTTTTTGAAGAAACAGGAAAAAAAGCTTGCAATATACCGTTTTACCAATAAAAAACCTCTTTCTCTGCTATTTAAAACTTAAAGTAAAGTAAACTACTTTTAGGTGCAAAAATTTTTCTAACAAGAGGATTTTTTTTTTTTAATTTTTTAAAGGGGAAACAGCTATTTTAAACCCCCGATTAATTTTCTAATATCATTTTAAAAAACACTTTTATGGGGGGTTTTAGCAATATGATAAATAAAAAATACTTGTAATATACAATAACGCTAAAAGTTTACAAAAAACCAAAGAAAAACGCTTGCAAAATACGGTATTCACAATAATAAAACCCCTACTCTTCTAAATTTTAAAAGCTTTAAAGAAAGTAAAACTACTTAAAATTTTTCAAATTATTCTAAAAAAGGGTTTTATACTTCAATTTTTTAGGAAAACAGCTATATAAACCCGAAACTAGCCAAATCATTGAAAACACTACATTTTAAAGGGTTTTAAAACATATAATTTAAATAAAACTACTTGTATATATACAAAAAAGCTACAGTTTTTAAAAAACTATGAAAAAAAGCTTGCAATATAAACCGGGTTTTATCCCCAAAAAATAACCTCTTACTTTTTCTATTTAAAAGCTTAAAGTAAAGGGAAACTACTTTAAAATTTCAAATTATTTTTAAAAAAAGGATTTTATATTCAATTTGTAGGAAAAGCTATTTTTCCCCCGATACTAGTTAAAATCATTGAAAACAAAACCCTTTTATGGGTTTATAGCAATCTGGTAAGTAAAAAATTTTTGTATAAAATACAATAACGCACAGTTTACAAAAAAATAAAGTAAAACGCTTGCTATATACCGTTATAAAACAGAATAAATAACCTCGTACTCTTCTATTTAAAAGGGTTAAAGAATGTAAGCTACTTATAGGGGCAAATTAAATTTTAAAAAAAAAGGGTTTTTACTTTAATTTTTTAGGAAAAAAGCTATATATCACTAAAAACTCCCAAAATCATTGAAAAAACTACATTTTATGGGTTTATAGCAAAATGATAAATAAAACACTTGTAAAATATAAATAAAGCTACGTTTAAAAACAATGAAAAAACCCTTCATAAAACCATTATATCAAATAAAAAACCTCTTACTCTTTTTATTTAATGCTTAATGTAAAAGTAAGATACTTATATTTGCCAAAATTTTCCCAAAAAAAAAAAATTTTTCACATCTATTTGTAGGAAAAAAAGCTATTATCCCCTGATAACTATCAAAAACATTGAAAAAACTAAAATTTTATGGGTTTATATCAATAAATCAGTAAAAATACTGGTATATTTTACAAAAACGCTACAATTTAGAAAAAACTATGAAAAACCCCTTGCAATTACCGTTATTCACAATAAATAAAAACTTACTCTTCTATTTAATAGCTTTAAAGTAATGTAAGCTACTTATAGGTGCAAAATTTTACTAAAAAGGATTTTTTACTTCTTTGTAGGAAAAAAGCTATATAATTCCCCTGATAACTAGCTTTATCCTTGGGAAAAAACTACCTTTTTTTGGCTTAAAGCAAAATAATAAGGGAAACTACTTGTATATATACAATAACGCTACAGTTTTTTGAAAAAACTAATGAAAACGCTTGCAAAAACCCCTTATACCCAATAAATAAACCCCTTCTCCTTTTATTTTTTTAGCTTAATGTAATGTAAGCTACTTATAGGTGCAAATTTTCTAAAAAGAGGATTTAAAACTTTTAATTTTTAGGAAAAAAATTAAAATATCACCGATAAATTTGCTAATATCTTGAAAAAACTACATTTTATGGGTTTTTAGCAAATTTAAAAAGTCAAAATACTTGTAAAATATACAATAAAGCTACAGTTTACCCGAAAAAATATGAAAAAAGCATGCAATAAAACCGTTTAAATCCAAAAAAATAAACCCTTTCCCCCTCTTCTATTTAATAGCTTAAAGTAAAGTAAGCTACTTATAGGTTGGGAAAAATTTTTCTAAAAAGAGGAAATTTTTTACTTCAATTTGGGGAGGGAAAAAAGCTATATATCACCGTTAAAGCTAAATTTTTGAAAACACTACTTTTATGGGTTTATTGGGAATTTAATAAGTAAAAATAAATGGGATTTTACAAAAACGTACAGGGTTTTCAAAAAAACTAGAAAAAAGCATGCAAAATTTCCGTTATTCACAATAAATAAACCCCTTACTCTTTTTTTTTAAAAAGCTTTTCTGAATGTAAGCTACTTAAGGTGCACCCTTTTCTAAAAAAAGGATTTTATACTTCAATTTGGGAGGAAAACAGCTTAAAAATCACTGAAAAACTAGTAAAATCATTGAAAACATAATTTTTTTTGGTTTATAGCAAAATAATAAGTAAAAACTTGTATATACCAAAAACGCTTCCGTTTTGAAAAAACTATGAAAAAAGCTTGCAAAATAAACCCTTAAAATCACAAAATAAAAAACCTCTTACTCTTTTATTTAATAGCTTTTAAAGTAAAGTAAACTACTTATAGGTGCAAATTATTCTAACAAAACGATTTTTAATTCAAATTTTTAGGCAAACCCCCCCCATATTCACCGGGAAAAATTTCTAATATCCCTTGGAAAAAATACATTTTATGGGTTTTTTAGCAAACTGAAAAAGTAAAAATACTTGTATATATACAAAAACCCCTTCAGTTTTCCAAAAAAACTTTTGAAAAAAAGCTTTTCAATATACCGTTATATCCCAAAGAATAAATTCTTTTCTCTTTTTATTTTTAGCTTAATGTAATGTAAAATCTTATGGTTGGGAAATTAAATTTTAAAAAAAAAAGGTTGTGTACTTCAATTTGGGAGGAAAACAGCTATATATCACTGGAAAATAGGTTTAAAAACATTGAAAAAACTACCTTTTAGGGGTTTTAGCAAAATAAAAAAGTAAAAACACTTGTCAAACGCTACATTTTTTCAAGAAAAAAAAAAACGCATGCAATATACCGTTATATCCAATAAATAACCTCCTACTCTTCTATTTAATAGTTTAATGTAATATAAACTCCCTTTTGGTTTCCCAAAATTTTTCTAAAAAAAGGGTTTTAAAACTTCCAAATTTTTAGGGAAAAAAGCTTTTATATCACTGTAACAGCTAAAATCCTTGAAAAAACTAATTTTTTGTTTTTAGCTATAAAAATAAGTAAAACTACTTGTATATATACAATAACCCAAAACATTTTTCAAAAACTATGAAAAAAAGCTTGGAAAATACCGTTTTATCACTAAAAATAACCTCTTACTCTTTTTATTTTTTTAGCTAATTAATGTAAGCTACTTATAGGTGGGGAAAATTTTTCTAAAAAAAGGGTTTTTTACTTCAATCTGTATTATACAAAAAACGCTACAGTTTTTTAAAAAATGAAAAAAAGCTTTCAAATATCCGTTTTTTAAACACAATAAATAAAACCCATTACTCTTCTATTTATTAGCTTAATGTAATGTAAACTTTTTTAGGTGGGAAATTTTTCTAAAAGAGATTTTATACTTCAATTTTTAGGAAAAACCCGCTATAAAATCACCGGGTAAAAAGCTAATATAATTTAAAACACCCCCATTTTATGNACAAAAATTCCTTTACTCTTCTATTTATAGCTTAAAGTAATGTAAGCTACTTATAGGTGCAAAATTTTTCTAAAAAAATTATTGTATACTTCAATTTGTAGGAAAACAGCTATATATCACCGATAAATAGCTAATATCATCGAAAACACTACATTTTATGGGTTTATAGCAAACTGATAAAGTAAAACTACTTGTATATATACAATAACGCTTCAGTTTACAAGAAACTATGAAAAACGCTTGCAAATACCGTATATCACAATTAATAACTTCTTACTCTTCTATTTATTAGATTAATGTAATGTAAGATACTTATAGGTGAAAATTATTCTAAAAAAAAGGATTGTATACTTCAATTTGTAGGAAAACAGCTTATATATCACTGATAACTAGGTAAAATCATTGAAAACACTACATTTTATGGGTTTATAGCAATATAATAAGTAAAACTAACTGTTTATATACAATAACGCTACAGTTTACAAGAAACTATGAAAAAACGCATGCAATATACCGTTATATCACAATAAATAAACCTCCTATCTTCTATTTAATAGCTTAAAAGTAATGTAAGCTACTTATAGGTGCAAATTTTTCTAAAAAGAGGAATTTTATACTTCAATTTGTAAGAAAAAAAGCTATATATCACTGATAACTAGCTAAAATCATTGAAAACACTACATTTTATGGGTTTTTATCAATATAATAAGTAAAACTACTGGTATATATACCAATAACGCCCACAATTTAGAAGAAAATATGAAAAAAAGCTTGCAATATACCGTTATAATCACAATAAATAACCTCTTACTCTTCTATTTAATAGCTTAATGTAATGTAAGCTACTTATAGGTGCAAAATTATACTAAAAAAAGGATTTTTTTCTTCAATTTGTAGGAAAACAGCTCTATATCCACTGATAACTAGCTATTATCATTGAAAACACTACATTTTATGGCTTAAAAAGCAATATAATAAGTAAAAAACTATTTATATATACAATAACGCTACAGTTTAGAAGAAACTATGAAAAACGCTTGCAATATACCGTTATATCACAAATAAATAACCTCTTATCTTCTATTTATTAGCTTAATGTAATGTAAGCTACTTATAGGTGCAAATTATTCTAAAAAAGAGGATTTTTTACTTCAATTTGTAGGAAAACATTATATTTTCACCGATAAAAAGCTAATATCATTGAAAACACTACCCTTTTTTGGGTTTATAGCAATATAATAATTAAAACACTTGTATATATAAATAACGCTACAGTTTACAAGAAACTATGAAAAACGCATGCATATACCGTTATATCACAAAAATAACCTCCTACTCTTCTATTTAATAGCTAATGTAATGTAAGCTACTTATAGGTGCAAATTTTTCTAAAAAGAGGATTTTATACTTCAATTTGTAGGAAAACAGCTATATATCACCGATAAATAGCTAATAGCATTGAAAAACACTACATTTTAGGGCTTTATAGCAATATAATAAGGAAAACTACATGTATATATTACAATAAACGCTACAATTAGAAGAAACTTGAAAAACGCTTGCAATATACGTTATATCACAATATAAACCTCTACTATTCTATTTAATAGGCTAATGTAAGTAAGTTACTTTATAGGGTGCAAATTATTCTAAAAAGAGGATTTTATACTCAATGTAGGAAAACAGCCTATATATCACGATAACTAGCTAATATCATTGGAAAACACTACATTTTATGGTTTATAGCTATATAAAAAGTAAAAACTACTTGTATTAATACATAACAATACAGTTTACAAGAAACTATGAAAAAGCTTGGAATATACCGTTATATCACTATAATAAACATTCTACTCTTCTATTTATAGCTTAATTGTAATGTAAGCTACTTATAGGTGCAAAATTATTCTAAAAAGAGGATTTTATACTTCAATCTGAATATATACAATAAACGCTACAGTTTACAAGAAAATTATGGAAAAAACGCTTGCAATATACCGTTATAGCACAATAAATAACCTATTACTCTTCTTATTTTATTAGATTATATTTAATGTAAGCTTCTTATAGGTGCAAATTATTCTAAAAAGAGGATTTTATACTCTCAATTGTAGGAAAAACAGCTATATATCACCGATAAATAGGATAATATCATTGAAAAACACAACATTTTATGGGTTAAGCAATATGATAGTTAAAAACTCCTTGATATATACAATAACGCTACAGTTTACAGAACACTATGAAAAACGCTTTGCAAATATACCGGTATGATAATCACACATAAATAACCTCGGATTTCTATTAATAGCTTAATGGAATGGAAGCTACTTATAGGTGCAAATTTTCTAAAAAAAAGATTTCTATAATTCAAATTGTAGGAAAACAGCTTATTACACTGATAATAGCTAAATCATGAAAAACACTACATTTTATGGCTTTATAGCAAAGATACATGTAAAAACTACTTATTAACAAAAACGATACAGTTTAGAAGGAAACTATGAAAAACGCTTGCAATATACCGCTTATATAACAATAAATAACCTCTTACTCTGCATGTAATAGCTTAATGTAATGTAAGCTACTTATAGGTGCAATTATTCTAACAAGAGGATTTTATACTTCCAATTTGTAGGCAAACAGCTATAGATCACCGAGTAATACTGCTAATATTCATTTTAAACCAACATTTTATGGGTTTATAGCAATAGGAGGAAATTAAAAAACTTGTATATATACAACTAACGCTACAGTTTACAAGAAACAAGGAAAAACGCTGCAATATACGGTTATATCACAAAAACACCTCGCTTACTTTCTATTTAATAGTTAATGAAGTAAGTATACCTTATATTTGCAAATATGATTCAAAAAAAGGATTAACTTCAATTTGTAGGGAAAAACAGCTATATAAATCTGATAACTAGCTAAAATCATGAAAAACACTACATTTTATGGTTTATAGCATATACTAAAGTTAAAACTACTGTATATATACAATACGCTATTACAGTTTAGAAGAAACAGAAAAACGCTGCAATATACCGTTATATTCCAATACATACCTCTTACTAATTTATAATAGCTTAATGTAAGTAAAGATAATATAGGTTGCAAATATCTAAAAAGAGGCTTTTATACTTCAAATGTAGGAAAACAGCCATATCACTGATAACTAGCTAATATCATTGAAAACACTACATTTTATGGGTTTATAGCAATCTGATAAGTAAAACTACTTGTATATATAAATAACGCTTCAGTTTACAAGAAACTATGAAAAACGCTTGCAATATACCGTTATATTACAATGAATAACTTCTTACTCTTCTATTTATTAGCTTAATGTAATGTAAGATACTTATAGGTGCAAATTATTCTAAAAAAAGGATTGTGTACTTCAATTTGTAGGAAATCAGCTATATATCACTGATAACTAGGTAAAATCATTGAAAACACTACATTTTATGGGTTTATAGCAATATAATAAGTAAGACTACTTGTCAATAACGCTACAGTTTACAAGAAACTATGAAAAACGCATGCAATATACCGTTATATCACAATAAATAACCTCCTACTCTTCTATTTAATAGCTTAATGTAATGTAAGCTACTTATAGGTGCAAATTATTCTAAAAAGAGGATTTTATACTTCAATTTGTAGGAAAACAGCTATATAACACTGATAACTAGCTAAAATCATTGAAAACACTACATTTTATGGGTTTATAGCTATATAATAAGTAAAACTACTTGTTTTAATCATACTCAATAACAATACAGTTTACAAGAAACTATGAAAAAGGCTTGGAATATACCGTTATATCACTATATATAACCTCTTACTCTTCTATTTATTAGCTTAATGTAATGTAAGCTACTTATAGGTGCAAATTATTCTAAAAAGAGGATTTTATACTTCAATCTGTATATATACAATAACGCTACAGTTTACAAGAAATTATGAAAAACGCTTGCAATATACCGTTATATCACAATAAATAACCTATTACTCTTCTATTTATTAGCTTAATGTAATGTAAGCTTCTTATAGGTGCAAATTATTCTAAAAAGAGGATTTTATACTTCAATTTGTAGGAAAACAGCTATATATCACCGATAAATAGCTAATATCATTGAAAACACAACATTTTATGGGTTTATAGCAATATGATAAGTAAAACTACTTGTATATATACAATAACGCTACAATTTAGAAGAAACTATGAAAAACGCTTGCAATATACCGTTATATCACAATAAATAACCTCTTACTCTTCTATTTAATAGCTTAATGTAATGTAAGCTACTTATAGGTGCAAATTATACTAAAAAGAGGATTTTTTACTTCAATTTGTAGGAAAACAGCTATATATCACTGATAACTAGCTGTTATCATTGAAAACACTACATTTTATGGCTTAATAGCAATATAATAAGTAAAACTACTTGTATATATACAATATCGCTACAGTTTAGAAGAAACTATGAAAAACGCTTGCAATATACCGTTATATCACAATAAATAACCTCTTACTCTTCTATTTATTAGCTTAATGTAATGTAAGCTTCTTATAGGTGCAAATTATTCTAAAAAGAGGATTTTATACTTCAATTTGTAGGAAAACAGCTATATATCACCGATAAATAGCTAATATCATTGAAAACACTACATTTTATGGGTTTATAGCAATATAATAAGTAAAACTACTTGTATATATACAATAACGCTACAGTTTACAAGAAACTATGAAAAACGCATGCAATATACCGTTATATCACAATAAATAACCTCCTACTCTTCTATTTAATAGCTTAATGTAATGTAAGCTACTTTAGGGGCAAATTATTCTAAAAAGAGGATTTTATACTTCAATTTGTAGGAAAACAGCTATATATCACCGATAAATAGCTAATATCATTGAAAACACTACATTTTATGGGTTTATAGCAATATAATAAGTAAAACTACTTGTATATATACAATAACGCTACAGTTTACAAGAAACTATGAAAAACGCATGCAATATACCGTTATATCACAATAATAACCTCTTACTCTTCTATTTATAGCTTAATGTAATGTAAGCTACTTATAGGTGCAAATTATTCTAAAAAGGATTTTATACTTCACTTTGTAGGAAAACAGCTATATATCACCGATAAATAGCTAACATCATGAAAACACTACATTTTAAGGGTTTATAGCAATATGATAAGTAAAACTACTTGTATATATACAATAACGCTACATTTACAAGAAACTATGAAAAACGCTTGAATATACCGTTATATCACAATATATCCTCTTACTCTTCTATTTATTAGCTTAATGTAATGTAAGCTACTTATAGGTGCAAATTATTCTAAAAAAATTATGATACTTCAATTTGTAGGAAAACAGCTATATATCACGATAATAGCTAAATCATGAAACACTACATTTTATGGGTTTATAGCATATATAAGTAAAACTACTTGTTATATATACAATAACGCTACAGTTTACAAGAACTATGAAAAACGCTTGCAATATACCGTTATATCACAATAATAACCTCTTACTCTTCTATTTATAGCTTAATGTAATGTAAGCTACTTATAGGTGCAAATTATTCTAAAAAGAGGATTTTATACTCAATTTGTAGGAAAACAGCTATATATCACTGATAACTAGCTAAATCATTGAAAACACTACATTTTATGGTTTATAGCAATATAATAAGTAAAACTAACTGTATATATACAATAACGCTACAGTTTAGAAGAAACTATGAAAAACGCTTGCAATATACCGTTATATCACAATATATAACCTCTACTCTTCTATTAATAGCTTAATGTAATGTAAGCTACTTATAGGTGCAAATTATTCTAAAAAAGAGGATTTATACTTCAATTTGTAGAAAACGCTATATATCACTGATAACTAGCTAAAATCATTGAAAACACTACATTTTATGGTTTATAGCAATATAATAAGTAAAACTACTTGTATATATACAATAACGCTACAGTTTAGAAGAAACTATGAAAAACGCTTGCAATATACCGTTATATCACAATATATAACCTCTTACTCTTTATTTAATAGCTTAATGTAATGTAAGCTACTTATATGTTGCAAATTATTCTAAAAAAAGGATTTTATACTTCAATTTGTAGGAAAACAGCTATATATCACTGATAAATAGCTAATATCATTGAAAACACTACATTTTATGGGTTTATAGCAATTATAAGTAAAACTACTGTATATATACAATAACGCTACAGTTTACAAGAAACTATGAAAAACGCTTGCAATATACGTTATATCACAATATAATAACCTCATACTCTTCTATTTATAGCTTAATGTAATGTAAGCTCTTATAGTGCAAATTATTCTAAAAAAGGAATTTTATACTTCATTTGTAGGAAAACAGCTATATATCACTGATAACTAGCTAAAATCATTGAAAACACTACATTTATGGTTTATAGCAATATGATAAGTAAAACTACTTGTATTATACAATAACGCTACAGTTTACAAGAAACTAGAAAAAACGCTTGCAATATACCGTTATATCACAATAAATAACCTCTTACTCTTCTATTTAATAGCTTAATGTAATGTAAGCTACTTATAGGTGCAAATTATTCTAAAAAGAGGATTTTATACTTCAATTTGTAGGAAAACAGCTATATATCACTGATAACTAGCTAAAATCATTGAAAACACTACAATTTTATGGTTTATAGCAATATGATAAGTAAAACTACTGTATATATACATAACGCTACAGTGTTACAAGAAACTATGAAAAACGCTTGCAATATACCGTTATATCACAATAAATAACCTCTACTCTCTATTTAATAGCTTAATGTAATGTAAGCTACTTATAGGTGCAAATTATTCTAAAAAAAAGATTTTATACTTCAATTTGTAGGAAAACAGCTATATATCACTGATAACTAGCTAAAATCATTGAAAACACTACATTTTATGGCTTTATAGCAATAATATAAGTAAAACTACTTGTATTTATACAATAACGCTACAGTTTAGAAGAAACTATGAAAAACGCTTGCAATATACCGTTATATCACAATAAATAACCTCTTACTCTGCTATTTAATAGCTTAATTAATGTAAGCTACTTATAGGTGCAAATTATTCTAACAAGAGATTTTATACTTCAATTTGTAGGCAAACAGCTATATATCACCGATTAATAGCTAATATCATTGAAAACACACATTTTATGGGTTTATAGCAATATGATAAGTAAAACTACTTTTTATATATACAATAACGCTAAGTTTTCAAGAAACCCATGAAAAACGCTTGCTATAACCGTTATATCAGAATAAATAACCCCGTACCTTCTATTTAATAGCCCTTTAAATTAAAGTAAGCTACCCTTTTAGGTCAAATTAATTTTAAAAAAAAAAAATTTTTTACTTCAATTTGTAGGGGTAACAGCCCATTAAACCACTGATAAATAGCTAAAATCATTGAAAACACTACTTTTTTTGGCTTTATACAATAAATAAGGGAAAAATACTTTTATATTACAATAACGTAAATTTACAAAAAACAATGAAAAAAGCATGCAATTCCCTTTTTCACAAAAATAACCTTTATTCTTTTAAATTTAAAACTTAATGTAATGTAAACTACTTTTATTCAAATTATTCAAAAAAAGGGTTTATACTTTAAATTTGTAGGAAAACAGCTATATACACTGATAATAGCTAAAATATTGAAAAACTACTTTTTAAGGGTTTTATACAATAGTTAAATAAAACTACTTTTATATTACAATAACGTACAATTTACAAGAAACTATGAAAAAACGCTTTAAAAATTTCCGTTTTTTCACAAAAATTTCCTTCTTACTCTTTATTTTTTTAGGGTTAATGTAAGTAAACTACTTATAGGGCAAATTATTCTAAAAAAAGGGGGGTATACTTCAATTTGTAGGAAAAAAGCTATATATCCCCCCGAAATTAGCTAAAATAATTGAAAACCACATTTATGGGTTTATAGCAATATGATAAATTTAAAAAATTTTTAATTTAAATAAAGCACAGTTTACAAGAAAAATATGAAAAACCTTGCAATATACCATTATATCACAATAAATAACCCCTTACTCTTTATTTTAAAAGTTAATGTAAGTAAGCTCTTATATTTGCAAATTTTCTAAAAAAAGGATTTTAACATTATTTGTAGGAAAAACAGCTAATATCACTGATAATAGCTAAAATCATGAAAAAAACTACATTTTAAGGGTTTTTTTTCAAATAATAAATAAAAATAATGTATATATACAATAACGCTACAATTTAGAAGAAATATGAAAAAAAAGCTTGCAATATAAACCCTTTTTAAACACAATAAATAAACCCTTTCTTTCTATTTAATGTTAAGTAAGTAAGCTATTATAGGTGAAAATATACTAAAAAAAGGATTTTTCTTTAATTTGTAGGAAAAAAGAAAAATTTTCATGATAACTAGCTATTATCATTGAAAACCCCTACTTTTTTGGGTTAATAGCAAAATAATAAGTAAAAAATATTGTAATATACAATAAGCTACAGTTTAGAAGAAACTATAAAAAAGCTTGCAATATACCGTTATATCACAATAAAAAACCTCTTTTTCCCTTTTATTTATTAGCTTTAATGTAATTAAGCTATTAAGTGCAAAATTTTTTAAAAAGAGGATTTTACTTCAATTTTAGGGGAAAAAAAATTTTATATCACCGAAAAAAAAAGCTAAAATCATTGAAAACACTACATTTTTTGGGTTTATAGCAATATAATAAGTAAAATACTTTATATAACAATAACGCTACAGTTTACAAAAACTATGAAAAACGCATGCAAAAAAACCTTTTTATCCAATAAATAACCCCCTACTTTCTATTTATATTAATGTATGTAAGTACTTATAGGTGCAAAATTATTTAAAAAAAAAAGGGTTTTTTTCTTCAATTTGTAGGAAAAAGCATATATCACCGATAAAAAGCTAATATCATTGAAAACACTAATTTTTTGGCTTTATAGCAAAAATAAAAAGTAAAAAATACATGTATATATACAAAAACGTACAATTTAGAAGAAAAAATATGAAAAAACCTTGCCCAAAATTTCTTATATCACAAAATTAACCTTTACTCTTTATTTAATAGCTTAATGTATTTTAAGGACTTATAGGGGCAAATTATTTTAAAAAAGGATTTTAACTCAATTTGTAGGAAAACAGCTATATATCACCGATAACTAGCTAAATCATGAAAAAACCTAAATTTTTTGGGTTTATAGCTAAAATAAGTAAAAAATATTGTATATTACAATAACAATACGTTTACAAAAAACTATGAAAAAGGTTGGAATATACCGTTATATCATATATATAACCTCTTACTCTTTTATTATTAGCTTTAAAGTAATGTAAACTACTATAGGTGCAAATTATTTTAAAAGAGGGTTTTTTTACTTCAATCTGTATATACAATAACGCTACAGTTTTCAAGAAATTATGAAAAAAAGCTTTCAAAATACCGTTATATACAATAAAAAACCCATTACTCTTTATTTTTTAGCTTTAATGTAATTAAACTTCTTATAGGTGCAATTTTTCTAAAAGAGGATTTAACTTCAATTTGTAGGAAAACAGCTTTTCACCGATAAATAGCTAATACATTGAAAACCAACATTTTTTGGGTTTATAGCAAAATGAAAAAAAACTACTTGATATTACAAAAAACGCTAAGTTTACAAGAAACTTGAAAAAAAGCTTGCAATTACCCTTATATCACAAAAAAATAACCTCGTACTCTTCTATTTAATAGCTTAATGTAATGTAAGCTACTTTAGGGCAATTTTCTAAAAAAAAGATTTTATATTAATTTTTAAAACACTTATAACCTGAAACTAGCAAAACATTTAAAACACTACATTTTTTTTTGGTTAAGCAATAAAAAAGTAAAAAAACTTGTATTTTTTACAATAACGCTACAGTTTTAGAAGAAAAATATGAAAAAAAGTTGCAAAAATTTCCGTTATATCACAATAAAAAACCTCTTTCTCGTATTAATACTTTAAAGTAATGTAAATACTATAGGTCAAATTTTCTAACAAGAGGATTTTATACTTCAATTTTTAGGCAAAAAAGCTATAATCACCGTTAAAAGCTAATCATTAAAAAAACTACATTTTAGGGTTTATAGCAATATGATAAATAAAAACTAAATTTTTAATTAAAAACGTACGTTTACAAAAACAATGAAAAACGCTTGCATATACGGTTATTCACAATAAAAAACCTTCTCTTCTATTTAATAGCTTAATTAATGTAAAATACTTATATTTGCAAATTATTTTCTAAAAAAAAAAGGGGTTTTATACTTCAATTTTAGGAAAACAGCTATTATATCTGAAAACTAGCTAAATCATTGAAAAAACTACATTTTATGGGTTTTTGCAAATAATAAGAAAAACTTGTATAATACAAAAACGCTACAGTTTTGAAGAAACTATGAAAAACGCTTGCAAATACCGTTATTCAATAAATAACCTCTTATCTTCATTTAATAGTTAAATGTAATGTAAGCTACTTTAGGGCAAATTTTTTCTAAAAAGAGGGTTTTATACTTCAATTTTTAGGAAAACGCTATTATCACCCATAAATAGAATATCATTGAAAAACTACTTTTAGGGTTTATGCAATCTGATAAGTAAAAAAATTTTATATATACTAACCTACAGTTTTTTAAAGAACTATGAAAAAAAGCTTGAATTACCGTTAATACAATAAAAAACCCCTTACTCTTTTTATTTTTTGCTTAATGTAATGTAAGCTACTTATAGGTCAAATTATTCTAAAAAAAATTTATACTTCAATTTGAGGGAAAAAAACATATATCACGAAATAGCAAAATCATTGAAAACACTAATTTAGGGTTTATACAATATAAAAAGTAAAAAATATGGTATATTATACAAAACGACGTTTTTCAAGAACCTAGAAAAAGCTCAATATACCGTTTTATCACAAAAAAACCTTTACTTTCTATTTTTAAAGTTTTAAAGAAGAAGTATTTTGGGGCAAATTTTCTAAAAAGAGGGTTTTATACTTCAATTTGTTAGGAAAAAGCTATATATCCCGAAAATAGCAAATCATTGAAAAACTCATTTTAAGGGTTTATAGCAATTTGATAAGTAAAAATACTTTATATACAATAACTTACTTTAAAAAAAATATGAAAAAAAGCTTTAAAAACCGTTATATTACAATTTTAATTTTTTCTTACCTCTTTTTTTGGTTAAGTAAATTAAGCACTTTTTAGGTGCAAATTTTTCTAAAAAAAAATTGTATACTTCATTTGTAGGAAAACACCCATATATCACCGAAAAAGCTAAATCATTGAAAAAAATACTTTTATAGGTTTATACATTTGATAAGTTAAAAATACTTGTATAATACAAAACTACAGTTTACAAGAATTGAAAAACGCTTGAATAACCTTATATCCAATAAAAACCTCTTCTCTTCTATTTAATATTATGAAGTAATTAATTTTATGCAAAAATTATTCAAAAAAGGATTTTAACTTTAATTTTTAGGAAAACGCTAATTTTCACCGATAACTAGCTAAAATTTATTAAAACACTACATTTTTGGGTTTTTAGCAATTATAATTAAAACTTGATATATACAATAACGCTACTTTAAAGAAAATATGAAAAACCTTTTTTCATATACCTTTTTTACACAAAAAATAACCTCTACTCTTCTATTAAAACTTTAATGTAATTTTGGGTTTTTAAAAAAGGTTTAACTTAAGGGGTTAAATTTTGCAGAAAAAAATTAAAAAACTTTTTTTTTTTTTTTTAAAAAAAAAAAAAAAAAAAAAAAAGAAAAAAGGAAAAAATTTTTTAACCCCCTTTTTCCATTTTGTTTTTGAAAAACAAGCTTTTAAAAAATTTTAAAAAATTTTCCCCAAAAATGAAAATTTAAAAAAAAATTTTTTTTGCTTTGTTTTTAAAAAAAACCCCAAAAAAAAAAAAGAAAAACCCAAAAAAAATTTTTCAAAAAATTTTTATTTTTTTTTTTGGGGGGTTTTTTTTTTAATAGGGCAAAAAAAT
>JACEEZ010007270.1:130163-138906 GCA_016584305.1 Chionoecetes opilio | reverse complement strand
AACTTGCCTGTATGAAAACCTACTACTCTTCTATTTAATAGCTTAATGTAATGTAAGCTACTTATAGGTGCAAATTATTCTAAAAAGAGGATTTTATACTTCAATTTGTAGAAAAACAGCTATATATCACTGATAACTAGCTAGAATCATTGAAAACACTACATTTTATGGGTTTATAGCAATATAATAAGTAAAACTACTTGTATATATACAATAACGCTACAGTTTACAAGAAACTATGAAAAACGCTGGCAATATACCATTATATCACAATAAATAACCTCTTACTCTTCTATTTAATAGCTTAATGTAATGTAAGCAACTTATAGGTGCAAATTATTCTAAAAAGAGGATTTTATACTTCAATTTGTAGGAAAACAGCTATATATCACTGATAACTAGCTAAAATCATTGAAAACACTACATTTTATGGGTTTATAGCAATATAATAAGTAAAACTACTTGTATATATACAATAACGCTACAGTTTAGAAGAAACTATGAAAAACGCTTGCAATATACCGTTATATCACAATATATAACCTCTTACTCTTCTATTTAATAGCTTAATGTAATGTAAGCTACTTATAGGTGCAAATTATTCTAAAAAGAGGATTTTATGCTTCAATTAGTAGGAAAACAGCTATATATCACCGATAAATAGCTAATATCATTGAAAACACAACATTTTATGGGTTTATAGCAATATGATAAGTAAAACTACTTGTATATATACAATAACATTACAGTTTACAAGAAGCTATGAAAAACGCTTGCAATATACCGTTATATCACAATAAATAACCTCGTACTCTTCTATTTAATAGCTTAATGTAATGTAAGCTACTTATAGGTGCAAATTATTCTAAAAAAAATATGTTATACTTCAATTTGTAGGAAAACAGCTATATATCACTGATAACTAGCTAAAATCATTGAAAACACTACATTGTATGGCTTTATAGCAATAATATAAGTAAAACTACTTGTATTTATACAATAACGCTACAGTTTAGAAGAAACTATGAAAAACGCTTGCAATATACCGTTATATCACAATAAATAACCTCTTACTCTGCTATTTAATAGCTTAATGTAATGTAAGCTACTTATAGGTGCAAATTATTCTAAAAAAAAGATTTTATACTTCAATTTGTAGGAAAACAGCTATATATCACTGATAACTAGCTAAAATCATTGAAAACACTACATTTTATGGGTTTATAGCAATCTGATAAGTAAAACTACTTGTATATATACAATAACGCTTCAGTTTACAAGAAACTATGAAAAACGCTTGCAATATACCGTTATATCACAATGAATAACTTCTTACTCATCTATTTATTAGCTTAATGTAATGTAAGATACTTATAGGTGCAAATTATTCTATAAAAAGGATTGTATACTTCAATTTGTAGGAAAACAGCTATATATCACTGATAACTAGGTAAAATCATTGAAAAGACTACATTTTATGGGTTTATAGCAATATAATAAGTAAAACTATTGTAAATATAAATAACGCTACATTTTTCAAGAAACTTTTAAAAAACCAAATGCAAAAATCCCGTTTAATCAAAATAAATAACCTCCTACTTTTTCCTTTTTTTAATAGCTTTATGAAATGAAACTACTTAAAAGGTGAAAATTATTCTAAAAAAGGATTTTTTTAACTTAAATTTTTTTGGAAAACGCTATTATCATTTATAACTACTAAAATCTTTGGGAAAACACAAATTTTTTAAAGGGTTTTAATAGCAATTAATAATTTAAAACCCTACTTTTTAAAATTAAAATAACGCTACAGTTTTAGAAAAAAACTAAAAAAACGTTTGGGCAAAAAACCTTTATATCCCCAATATATAACCTCTTACTTTTCTATTTAATAGCTTAATGAATGTAACTATTTATAGGTGCAAATTTTATTCAAAAAAGAGGATTTTATCTTAAATTAGAGGAAAACAGCTATAAAAATCACCGATAAATAGGGAAATATCATTAAAAACACAACTTTTTAGGGGTTTTAATAGCAAATGAAAAGGGTAAAACTACTTTTTATATATACATTTTAAATTACATTACAGTTTACAAAAAAAGCTAAAAAAAAACGCTTGCAATATCCCGTTATTCACAAAAAATAACCTCGTACTCTTCTTTTTTAAATAGCTTAATGTAATGTAAGCTATTTAAATATTTGCAAATTTTTTCAAAAAAAAATATTTTTATATTTCCCTTTTTGTAGGAAACCCGCTATATATCACAAATAACTTTTAAAATCATTAAAAACACTACATTTTAGGCTTTATAGCAATAATTAAAAAAATTTATTTGTATTTTTTACAATAGGGACATTTTTAGAAGAAACTATGAAAAACGCTTTCAATATACCTTTAAATATCACAAAAAAATAACCTCTTACTCTGCTATTTAATAGTTTCAGGGAATGAAAAGCTACTTATAGATGCAAATTTTTTCCAAAAAAAAAAAAGATTTATATTTCAATTTGTAGGAAAACACTATAAAATCACTGATAACTAGCTAAAATCATTGAAAACACAAAACTTTTTTATGGGTTTAAGCAACTGAAAAGGTAAAACTACTTTATATATACAAAACGTTTTCATTTTACAAGAAACTATAAAAAACGCTTGAAATATACCGTAATTTTCACAATAAATTTTTATTACTCTTCTTTTTAAATTAGCTTAATGAAATGTAAGATACTTAAAAGGTGAAAATTTATTCAAAAAAAAGGGGATTGTATATTTAAATTTGAAACCCAAACAGTTTATATATCACCGATAAATGCAAATATCATTAAAACACAAATTTTATGGGTTTAAAAGCAATATGAAAATAAAACTATTGGGTTATTATACAATAACGCTCCCAGTTTACAAAAAGCAAATGAAAAACGCTTCCCAATAGACCGTTATACCCACAGTAAAAAAACCTCTTACTCTTCTATTTAATAGCTTAATGTTGTAAGTTTAATTTTGGGGGGAAAATTTTTCCCAAAAAAGAGGATTGTATCTTAAATTTTTAGGAAAACAGCTATATACCCCCGAAAAATGGGCTAATACATTGAAAACACTACATTTTATAGGTTTATAGCAATATGATAAGTAAAATTACTTGTATATATACAATAACGTTACAGTTTACAAGAAACTATGAAAAACGCTTGCAATATACCGTTATATCACAATAAATAACCTCTTACTCTTCTATTCAATAGCTTAATGTAATGTAAGCTACTTATAGGTGCAAATTATTCTAAAAAGAGGATTTTATACTTCAATTTGTAGGAAAACAGCTATATATCACCGATAACTAGCTAATATCATTGAAAACACTACATTTTATGGGTTTATAGCAATCTGATAAGTAAAACTACTTGTATATATACAATAACGCTACAGTTTACAAGAAACTATGAAAAACGCTTGCTATATACCGTTATATCACAATAAATAACCTCGTACTCTTCTATTTAATAGCTTAATGTAATGTAAGCTACTTATAGGAGCAAATTATTCTAAAAAAAAGATTTTATACTTCAATTTGTAGGATAACAGCTATATATCACTGATAACTAGCTAAAATCATTTAAAACACTACATTTTATGGCTTTATAGCAATATAATAAGTAAAACTACTTGTATATATACAATAACGCTACAATTTAGAAGAAACTATGAAAAACGCTTGCAATATACCGTTATATCACAATATATAACCTCTTACTCTTCTATTTAATAGCTTAATGTAATGTAAGCTACTTATAGGTGCAAATTATTCTAAAAAAAGGATTGTATACTTCAATTTGTACGAAAACAGCTATATATCACTGATAACTATGTAAAATCATTGAAAAGACTACATTTTATGGGTTTATAGCAATATGATATGTAAAACTACTTGTATATATACAATAACGCTACAGTTTACAAGAAACAATGGAAAACGCTTGCAATATAACGTTATATCACAATAAATAACCTCTTACTCTTCTATTTAATAGCTTATTGTAATGTAAGCTACTTATAGGGCAATATTCTAAAAAGAGGATTTTAATACTTCAACTTTGTAGGAAATCAGCTATATATACCGTAGAATACTAACAATCATTGAAACATTACATTTTAAAGGGTTTATAGCAATATGATAAATAAACTACTTGTATATATACAATAACGCTACAGTTACAAGAACTAGAAAAAACGCTTGGAAATTATTAAAAAAACAAAAAAACCGCGTTATATCACAATACCATTTTCCCCTCTTACATTCTATTTATTACTTAATGTAATGTACTACTTATAGTGCAAATTATTCGAAAAAATTAAGTGTATACTTCAATTTGTAGGAAAATAGCTATATATCAACCGATAAATAGCTAATATAATCGAAAACACTACATTTTATGGGTTTATAGCAATCTGATTAAAGTAACTACTTGTATATATACAATACGCTTCAGTTTACAAGAAACTATGAAAAAGTTTGCAATATACCGTTATCTCACAATAAATAACCTCTTACTCTCTATTCAAATCTTAATGTAATGTAAGCTACTTATAGGTGGTAAATTATTCTAAAGAGGATTTTATACTTCAATTTGTAGGAAACAGCTATCCTATCACCGATAACTATCTAATATATTTAAAAAACACTACATTTTGGCTTTATAGCAATATAATAAGTAAAACTACTTGTATATATACAATACGCTACAAATTTAGAAGACACTATGAAAAAACGCTTGCAATATAATGTATAATGCGACACTATATAACCTCTTACTCTTCTATTTATTAGCTTAATTAATGTAGCTACTTATAGGTGCAAATTATTCTAAAAAAAGGATTGTATACTTCAATTTGTACAAAACAGCTATATATCACTGATAACTATGTAAAAATCATTGAAAAGACTAACATTTTAATGGGTTTATAGCAATATGATAAGTAAAACACTTGTATATATACTTTAACGCTTCAGTTTCAAGAACTATGAAAAACCTTGCAATATACCGTTATATCACATGAATAGCTTCTTACTCTTCTATTTATTTAGCTTAATGTAATGTAAGCTACTTATATTTGCAAATTATTCTAAAAAAAAGGTTGTAAACTTCATTTGTAGGAAAACAGCTAAATATCACTGATAACTAGGTAAATCATTGAAGACTGCATTTATGGTTTATAGCAATATAATGTAAACCTACTTGTATATATACAATAACGCTATGGTTTACAAAAACTATGAAAAACGCTTGCAATATATCGTTATAGTCACAATAATAACCTCTTACTCTTCTATTTAATAGCTTAATGTAATGTAAGTCTACTTATATTTGCAAATTATTCTAAAAAAAGGATTTTATACTTCAATTTGTAGGAAACAGCTAATATCAATTGATAACTAGCTAAATCATTGAAAACACTACATTTTATGGGGTTTATATCAATATAATAAGTTAAAACGACTTGTATATATACACTAACGCTACAGTTTACAAGAAACTATGAAAAACGCTTTGCAAGATCAACGTTATATCCATAATAACCTCTTACTCTTCTATTTAATTAGCTTATGTAATGTAAGCTACTTATAGGTGCAAATTATTCTAAACAAGAAGGATTTTTATACTTCACTTTGTAGAAAACAGCTATATTCACCGATAAATAGCTACATCATTGGAAAACTACATTTAAGGGTTTCTAGCAACTATGATAGTAAAACTAACTTGTATATATACAATAACGCTACAGTTTACAAGAAACTATGAAAAAAACGCCTGCACTATACTGTTAGATCACAATAAATTAACCTCTTACTCTTCTATTTAATAGAGCTTAAATGTAATGTAAGCTACTATAGGTGCAAATTATTCTAAAAGAGGATTTTATCTTCACTTTGTAGGAAAACCAGCTATAATATCCCGAAATAGCTATATCAATCGAAACACTACATTTTATGGGTTATAGCATATAATAAGTAAACTACTTGTATATATTCAATACGCTCAGTTTACAAGAAACTAATGAAAACGCTGCAATATACCGTTATATCACAATACCTAACCTCTTACTCTTCTATTTATAAAGCTTATGTAATGTAAGATACTTATAGGGTTCAAACTTTTCCTTATAAACATGAATTGTATAATTCCAATTTGTAGGAAATAGCTATAATACTGATAAACTAGGTCAAATCATTGAAAACACTACATTTTTAATGGGTTTATAGCAATGATAATAGTAAAACTACTTGTAATATATACAATACGCTACAGCGTTTTACAAGAACTATGAAAACGCATGCAATACACCGTTTTATCTCACAATATAGTAACCTCTTAATCTTTCTATTAATAGCTTAAATGTAATGTAGGCTACTTTCTAGTGCAAATTATTCTAAAAAAAATATGTTATAACTGTCAATTGTGAAAACGCTATATATCACTGATAACTATCTAAATCATTGGAAAACACTACAGTTATGGGTTTTATAGCAACTGATAAGTAAACTACTTGTATATATACATAACGCTTCAGTTTACAAGAAACTATGAAAAACGCTTTGCAATATACCGTTATATCCAATGTGAATACTTCTTATTCTTTCTATTTATTAATTAATTAATGTAAGAAGTACTTATTGTGCAAATTATTCTAAAAAAAGGAATTGTATACTCATTTGTAGGCAAAAGCTATATCCCGATAAATAGCTAATATCATTGAAAACCACATTGTTATGGGTTATGCAATATGATAAGTAAAAACACTTGTATATATACCATAACGCTACAGTTTACAAGAAGCCTATGAAACGCTGCAATATACCGTTATATCACATAAAATGTCCTCTTACTCTTCTATTTAGTACTTATGTAATGTAAGCTACTTTATAGGTGAAATTTATTCTAAAAAGAGGATTTTATACTTCAATTTACATTGAATTATAAAATCCCTTTTTAGAATAATTTGCACTATATACTTAGGAAAACAGCTATATATCACTTGTAACTAGCTAAAATCATTCAAACACTACATTTTATGGGTTATAGCACTTATAAATAAGTAACACTACTGGTATATATACAATAACCGCCCCCCTACAGTTAGCAGAAACTATGAAAAACGCTTGCAATAAACCGTTATATCACAATATATACCTCTATCTCATATATATATTTTAATAGCTTACTGTTCTTTAAGCTACTTAAGGTGCAAATTATTCCTAAAAACTAGGATTTTTATACTTCAATTTGTAGGAAAACAGCTATATATCACCGATAAATAGCTATACATTGGAAAAACACTACATTTTATTGGGTTTATAGCATATAATACGTAAACTCCTTGTGGTATATTACAATAACGCTACAGTTTAGAAAAACTATGAAAAACGCTTTGCAATATACCGGTATACCACAATAAATAACCTCTTACTCTTCTATTTTAATGAGCTTAAATGTACTGTTAAGGCTACTTATAGGTGCAAATTAATTCTAAAACGAGGATTTATACTTCAATTTGTAGGAAAACAGCTATTATATCACTGATAACTAGCTAAAATCATTGACCACTACATTTTATGGGTGTTATAAGCATATAATAATAAAAACTACTTGTATATTATATATTACAATACCGCTACAGTGTTTAGAAGAAACTATGAAAAACGCAAGCAATAGACCGTTTATATCACATAATACCTCTTACTCTTTTATTTATAGCTTGCAGTAAAGTAATCTACTTATAGGTGCAAATATTTCTAAAAGAGGATTTTTATACTTCAATTTGTAGTAAACAGCTAATATCACACCGATAATAGCTATATCATTGAAAACACTACATTTATGGTTTTATAGCATCTGTTAAAAAACTACTTTATTATACATAACGCTACAGTTTACAAGAAACTATGAAAAACGCTTGCTATATACCTTATATCAAAATAAAGAACCTCTTCTCCTTACTCTTTCCATTTATTATCTTAATGTATGTAAGCTACTTATAGGTGCAAATTATTCTAAAAAAAAGATTTTATACTGGCAATTTGTAGGGAAACAGCTTATATATCACCGACAAATAGCTATATCATTGAAAACACTACATTTTAAGGTTTATAGCATATGATACGTAAAACAACTTAGTATCTATTCAATAACGCTCTATTTTACAAGAAACATGACAAACGCTTGCAATATACCGCTATAATCACATAAATAACCTCTTACTCTTCTATTTATTAGGATAATGTATGTAAGCTACTTAATAGGTGCAATTATTCTAAAAAAAGGATTGTAGACTTCAATTTATAGGAAACAGCTATAGATCACCAATAAATATTAATATCATTGAAACACTAGCTCTTTTATGGGTTTATAAGCAATCTATAATAAAACTACTTGTATTATACAATACCGCTACAGTTTACAGAAACTATGAAAACCGCTTGAAGATACCTTTTATTTTTTCGTTATATCCAATAAATAACCTCTTACTCTCGAGTTATAGCTTAAATGTAATGTAAACTACTTATAGGTGCAAAATTATTCTAAAAAAAAGATTTTATACCTTAATTGTAGAAAACAGCTATATATCACTGATAACTACTAATGTCATTGAACCTACATTATATGGGTTTTAGCAATATTGATAAGTAAACCTACTTGTATCATAACAATACGCTACAAGTTTTTTACAAGAAACTATGAACAACAGCT
>JACEEZ010007270.1:52663-125163 GCA_016584305.1 Chionoecetes opilio | reverse complement strand
CTTTTAACCCAAAAAAAAAAAAAAAATTTTTTTTTTAAAAAAAAAATTTTTTTAAAAAAAAAAAAAAAACCCTTTTTTAAAAAAAAAAAAATTTTTTTTTTTTTTTTAAAAAAATTTTTTAAATTTTTTTGGGAATTTAATTTAAAAAAAGGGGGGAAAAAATTTTAAAAAAATTTTTCCCAATTTTGGGAAAAAAAAAAAATTAACTTTAATTTTTTTTAAAAAATTAAAAAAAAAAAAATTTTTTTAGAAAAAAAAAATTTTTTAAAAAAAAAAAAAATTTCCAAAAAAAAAAAAAAAAACCCTTTTAAAAAAAAAAATTTTTTTCCCTTTTTTAAATTTTAAAAAAAAAATTTTTTTTGAAAAAAAAAAAATTTTAAAAAAAAAAAACCAAAAATTTTTTTTGGGGAAATCAAAAAAAAAAAATTTTTTAAATTAAAAAAAAACCCCTTTAAAAAAAAAAAAATTTTTTTTTTAAAAAAATTTTTTTTTTTTTTAAAAAAAAATTTTTTTTTTTTTAAAAATTTTTAAAAAAATTTTTTTAAAATTTTTTTAAAAAAAAGGGGTTTTTTACTTTTTTTTTAAAAAAAAAATTTTTTTTTTGGTTAAAAAAAAAAAACCCCCCCCCTTTTTTTTTTTAAAAAAAACCCTTTTTTAAAAAAAAAAAGGAAAAACCCAAAAAAAAAAACCCCCTTTCCCCCAAAATTTTTTAATTTTTTTTTAAAAAAATTTTTAAAGTTTTTTAAAAAGGGTTTTTTTTAAAAAAAACTTTTTTTTAAGGGAAAAAATTAATTTTTAAAAAAACCAAAGGGGTTTAAACAAAAAATTTTTAAAAAATTTTAAAAAAAAAAAATTTTTTAAAAAATTTTAAAAAAAAAATTTTTAAAAAAAACAAAAAAAAAAAACCCCCTTTCTTTTTAAAAATTTTTAAAAAAAAATTTTTGGGGAAATTTTTAAAAAAATTTTTTAATTTGAAAAAAAAAAAATTTTAAAAAAAATTTTTAAAAAACCCCCAAAATTTTTGGGGAAAAAATATTTTAAAAAACACTTTTTTTAAAAAAAAAAAAAAAAAAAAAAAACCTAAAATTTACAAAAACCCAAAAAAAACCCCCCCCTTTTTTAAAAAAAAAATTAATTTTTTTTTAAAATTTTTTTTGGGGTTTTAAAAAAAAAAAAAATTTTTTTTTAAAAACAAAAATCATTAAAAACCCTTTTTTTCAAAAAAATTTTAAAAAAAAATTTTTTTGGGTTTTTAAAAAAAAAAAAAAAAATTTTTTAAAAAAGGCTTTAAAAAAAAAAAATTTCCCCTTTTTTAAAAATTAACCTTTTTTTAAAAAATTTTTAAAAGGTTTTTAAAAAAATTTTTTTAAAAAATTTTTCCCAAAAAATTTGGGAAAATTTAAAAAAAAAAAGGGTTTTTTAAAAAAAAAATTTTTTTTTTAAAAAAAATTTTTTTTAAAAAATTAAAAAAACCCAAAAAAATTTTTTAAAAAAAAAATTTTTTTTTAAAAAATTTTTTCCCTTTTTTAAAAATTTTTTAAAAAAAAACCTTTTTTAAAAAAAATTTTAAAATTTTTAAAAAAAATTTTTAAAAAATTTTTTTTTTTAAAAAAAAATTAAAAAAAAAATTTTTTTAAAAAAAAATTTAAAAAATTTAAAAAAAAAATTTTTAAAAAAAAAAAAACCCCCCCAAAAATTTTTTTAAAAAAAATTAATTTTTTTTTTTTTTTTAAAAAAAGGGGGGTTTTTTTAAAAATTTTTAAAAAGGGGTTTTTTTAAATTTTAAAAAAATTAAAAACCCCTTTTTTAAAAAAAAAAAATTTAAAAAAAATTTTTTGGGGTTTAAAACAATAAAAAAAAAAAAAATTTTTTAAAAAAAATAAAAAAAAAAAAAATTTTTTTTTTCCCCAAAAAAAAATTTTTTTTTTTTAAAAAAAAAAAAGGGGTTTAATTTTAAAAATTTTTAAAAAAAAAATTTTAAAAAAAGGTTTTTAAAAAAAACCCTTTTTTTTTAAAAAAAAAAAATTTTTTCCCCTTTTTAAAAAAAAAAAATTTTTTTCCCTTTTAAAGGGCAAAAAAAAAGGGTTTTTTTTAAAAATTTTAAAAAAAAAAATTTTTTTTTTTAAAAAACCTTATTTAAAAAAATTTTTTTTTTTTAAAAAAAATTTTTTTTGGGTTATAAAAAAAAAAATTTCGGAAAAAAAAAAAACCAAAAAAAAAAAAAAAAAAAAAAAAAAAAAAAAAAAAAAAAAAAAAAAAAAAAAAAAAAAAAAAAAAAAAAAATTTTAAAAAAATTTAAAAAATTTTTAAAAAAAAAAATTTTTTAATCCTTTTTAAAAAAAAATTTTAAAAAAAATTTTTTTAAAAAAAAAATTAATTTTTTTTTTTTTTTAAAAAAAAAAAAAAAAATTTAAAAATTTTTTTTAAAATAAAAAAAAATTTACTTTTTTTAAAAAAATTTTTAAAGGTCCGGGGGAAAAATTTTTAAAAAGGGTTTTAAAAAAATTTTACCCAAATTTAATACCTTTTTAAAGAAAATTATTTAAAAAAAAATTTTAAAAAAAAAAAAAATTTAAAAAAATCCCCAAAAATTTCAAAAACAAAAAAAAAAAATTTTTTAAAAAAAAAAAAAATTTATTTTTTTAAAAAAAAAAAAACCCCCCCCCCCCCCTTTTTTTTTTTAAAAAAAAAAAAAAACCCTTTTTTTTTGGGAAAAAAAAATTTTAATTTTTAAATTTTTAAAAAAAAAATTTTTTAAAAAAAATTAAAAAAATTTTTTTTAAAAAAAAAAAAAAAAAAAGGGGAAAACCCCCAAAAAAAAATTTTTTTTAAAAAAAAATTTATTTTTTTTAAAAAAAAAAGCTACTTGGGAAAAATTTTTAAAAAAAAAAAAATTTTTTTTTTAAAAAAAAATTTTTTCCCAAAAAATTAAAAAATTTTTTTAAACCCCTTTTGGGAAAAATTCTAAAAAAAAAAATTTTTTTTTAATTTTAAAAAAAAGCTAAATTTCCCCAAAAAAAAAAATTTAAAAACCCTTTTATGGGTTTAAAAATCAAATTTTAAATTTATTTTAAATTAAAAAAAGCTACTTTAAAAAAAAAAAAAAAATTTTTAAAATTTTTTTGAAAAAAATTTAAAAATTTTTTTAAAAAAAATTAAAAAAATTTTGGGCTTTAAAAAAAAAAAAAATTACTTTTTTTCCCCTTTTCCCAAAAAAAAAAAAAAAAAAAAAAAATTTTTTTTTAAAAAAAACTACTTGTATTTAGAACAATAACGCACAGTTTTTAAAGAAACTATGAAAAACGCTTGCAATATACCGTTTTTATCACATAATAACCTCTTACTCTGCTACTGTAATAGCTTAATGTAATGTAAGCTACTTATAGGTGCAATATTCTAACAAGAGGCTTTTATACTTCATTTGTAGGCAAACATCTATATATCACCGATTAATGGCTAATATCATTTAAAACACTAACATTTTATGGTTTATAGCAATATGATAAAGTAAAACTACTTTGTATATATACAATAACGCTACAGTTTTACAAGAAACAAAGAAAAACGCTTTGGCAATATACGGTTATATCACATAAATAACCTCTTACTCTTCTATTTTAATTGCTTATGTAATGTTAAGCTACTATATTTGCAAAATATTCTAGAAAAAAGGAATTTTATACTTCAATTGTGTAGGAAAACAGCTATATATATCTGTATAACTAGCTAAAATCATTGAAAACATTCATTTTTATGGATTTATAGCAATATATAAGTATAAACTACTTGTAATATACAATAACGCTACAGTTTGAAAGAAACTATGACAAAACGCTGCAATATACCGTTATATCACAATAAATACCTCCTTACTCTTCGATTTAATAGATTAATGTAATTAAGCTACGTATCGGTGCAAATTATTCTAAAAAAGAGGATTTATACTTCAATTTTTCTAGGAAACAGCTATAATATCACCGATACCTAGCTAATTCATTGAAAACACTACATTTATGGGTTTATAGCAAGCTGATAAGTAAAACTATTTGTAATATAACACAACATAAACGCTACAGTTTTACAAAAACTATGAAAAACGCTTGCTATAATACCGTTATTAATCAGATAAATACCTCGTACTCTTCTATTATAGCTTACTGTAATTGTAAGCTACTTATATAGAGGTGCAAATTATTCTAAAAAACGATTTTATACTTCATTTGTCAGAATAACAGCTATATATCACTGATACCTCACTGATAATTCAGTGAAAACACTAAATTTATGGCTTTATAGCAATATAATAGTACAACTACTTGTATATATACAATAACGCTACAGTTTTTACAAGAACAATGAAAAACGCATGCATATACCGTTCTATCACCATAAATAACCTCTTATTCTTGTATATAATACTTAATGTAATGTAAAGCTACTTATTATCAATTTTTCTAAAAAAGGATTTTATACTTCAATTTGTAGGAAAAACAGCTATATATCACGATCTGCTAAAATCATTGAAACACTACATTTTAAGGGTTTATACATATGTTTAAGTAAAACTACTTGTATATATACAATAACGCTACAGTTTACAAGAAACTATGCAACGCTTGGAATATACGTTATATCACAATAATTTCCTCTTATACTCTTCTTTTATTAGCTTTACTGCTAAATGTAAGCTACTTATAGGTGCACATTATTCTAAAAAGTAAGTATACTTCAATTTGTAGAAAACAGCTATATATCACCGATAATTAGCTAATATCATTTGAAAACACTACATTTATGGGTTTATAGCAATATGATAAGTAAACTACTTGTATATATACAATAACGCTAAAGTTTACAAGAAGCTATGAAAAACGCTTGCAATATACGTGTATTATTCCACCAATAAATAACCTCTTACTCTTCTATATAATGGGAATTTGGGATTTAATGTAATGTAAGCTACTTATGGGTGCAAATTATTCTAAAGACGATTTTATACTTCACTTGTAGGAAAACAGCTATATATTAACTGATGAACTAGCTAAAATCATTGAAAACACTACTTTTATGGTTTATAT
This sequence comes from Chionoecetes opilio, assembly GCA_016584305.1. Lineage (NCBI taxonomy): Eukaryota > Metazoa > Arthropoda > Malacostraca > Decapoda > Majidae > Chionoecetes > Chionoecetes opilio. Next base: position 120,085 of record JACEEZ010007270.1, on the reverse strand, counting down.
CAATAGAATAAGTACAAATACTGTAATATACATAACCGCCCCCCCTTTAAACAGTTTTTTTTTTTGTTTACAAGAAAACTTGAAAAACGCTTCAATATCCCGTATATCACAATAATGAACCTCTTTACCTTTTCTATTTAATAGCTTATGTAATGTAAGCTACTTTTGGTGCAAATTATTCTAAAAAGAGGATTGTATACTTTCAATTTGTAGGAAAACATCTAGATATCACAATAATATGCAAACATCATTGAAACACTACATTTTAAGGGTTTATAGCAATATGATAGTAAAACTACTTATATATACAATAAAGCTACAGTTTTAAACGAAACTAATGAAAACGCTTGGAATATACCGTTTATATCACAATTAATTTACTCTTACTCCTCTATTTTTTTGGCTTAATGTAATGTAAGCTACTTATAGGTGCAAATTATTCTAAAAAAATAATTTGTATAACTCCATTTGTGGAACACCTATATATCACCGATAAATAGCTAATTCATTGAAAACACTACATTTTATAGGTTATACATTATGATAAGTAAAACGACTTTATCTATACAATAACGTTACAGTTTACAATAAACTATGAAAACGCTGCAATATACCGTTATATCCAATAAATACCTCTACTCTTCTATTTAAATAGCTTAATGTCAATGTAAGTTACTTATAGTGCAAATTATCTTAAAAAGAGGATTTCTACTTCAATTTGTAGGAAAACCACTATGATATCACCGATACCTAGCTTAATATCATTGAAAACACTACATTTTATGGGTTTAATAGCAATCTGATAAGTAAAACTACTTGTATATATACAATAACGCTACAGTTTTACAAGAACTATGAAAACGCTTGCTATATACGTTATCTCACATAAAGTAACCTCGCACTCTTCTATAAGAATAATACGCGTAATGTAATGTAAGCTACTTATATGTGCAAATTATTTCTAAAAAAATGGATTGTTATCCTTCAATTTGTAGAAAACAGCTATATATAACTGATAACTAGCTAAAATCATTGGACACACTACATTTTATTGGTTTATAGCAATATGATAGTAAAGACTTGTAATGACAATAAGCTACAGTTTACAAGAACAATGAAAACGCTTGCAATATACCATTATATCACATAATAAACTCTTACTCTTCTATTTAATAGCTTAATGTAATGTAGCTACTTATATTTGCAAATTATTCTAAAAAAAGGATTTTACCCATCTATTTGTAGGAAAACAGCTATATATCACTGATTAACCTATGCTAAAATCATAAACACTACATTTTATGGGTTTATATCATATAATAAGTTAAAACTACGGGTATATATACAATACCGCTACAATTAGAAGAAACTATGAAAAACGCTTTGCAATATACCGTTATATCACCATAAACCTGCTACTCTTCTATTTTAATAGCTAATGTAATGTAAGCTACTTATAGGTGCAAATTATACTAAAAAGAGATTTTTTACTTCAATGTTGGTAGGAAACAGCTATATATCACTGATAACTAACTTTTATCATTGAAAACACTACATTTTTATGGCTTTAATAGCAATATAATAAGTAAAACTAACTACTTGTATATATACAATATCGCTACAGTTTTAGAAGAAACTACTGAAAACGCTTGCCAATATACCGTTATATCACAATTAAATAACCTCTTACTCTTCTATTTATTAGCTTAATGTAATGTAAGCTTCTTATAGGTGCAATTATTCTAAAAAGAGGATTTTATACTTCAATTGTAGAAAAACAGCTATATATCAAAGATAAATAGCTAATATCATTGAAAACACTACATTTTTATGGGTTTTATAGCAATATAATAAGTAAAACTACGTTGTAGATATACAATAACGCTACAGTTTTACAAGAAACTAATGAAAAAAACGCATGCAATCATACCGTTATATCAAATAAATAACCTCCTACTTCTCTATTTAATAGCTTATGTAATGTAAGCTACTTTAGGGCACATTATTCTAAAAAGAGGATTTTTATACTTCATTTGTAGGAAAACAGCTAATAATCACCGATAAATAGCTAATATCATTGAAAACACTACATTTTATGGGTTTATAGCAATATAATAAGTAAAAGCTACTTGTATTATACATACGTACAGTTTACAAGAAACTATGAAAACGTGCATGCATATACCTTATATCACAATAAATAACCTCTTACTCTTCTATTTATAGCTTTAATGTAATGTAAGCTACTTATCGGTGCAAATTATTCTAAAAAGAGGATTTTATTTTTTTCACTTTGTAGAAAACGAGCTTATATATCACGATAAATAGCTAACATCATTGAAAAACACTACATTTTAAGGGTTTATAGAAACAATATGATAAGTAAAACTACTTGTATAATATACAATACGCTACCGTTTACAAGAAACTATATGAAACACGCATGGAATATACGTTATATCACAATAAATTTCCTCTTAACTCTTCTATGTATTAAGCTTAATTTAATGTAAGCTACTTTAATATGTGCAAAGTATCTATAAAAAAAATTATTTGTATACTTCAATTTGTAGAAACAGCTATATATAACCGATAAATAGCTAATTCCATCGACCCACTACATTTTATGGGTTTATACAATCTGATAAGTAAAACTACTTGTATATATACATAAACCTTCAGTTTTATAAGAAACTATGAAAACGCTTGCATAATACCGTTTATAAATCCCAAATTAATACTTCTTACTCTTCTACTTTATTAGATTAATGTAATGTAAGATACCTTATAGGTGAAAATTATTCTAAAAAAGGATTGTAACTTCATTGTGAAAACAGCTCATATACACTGATAACTGGTAAAATCATTGAAAACACTACCTTTTATTGGTTGATAGCAATATAAAAGTAACTAACTGTTTATATACAATAACGCTACAGTTTTACAAGAACTATGAAAAACGCCAATGCATATACCGTTATATCACAATAAATAACCTCCTACTCTTCTATTTAATAGCTTTAATGTAATGGTAAGCTACTTATAGGTGCAAATTATTCTAAAAGGGATTTTATACTTCAATTTGTACGAAACAGCTATATATCACTGCATAACTACTACAATAATTGAAAACACTACATTTTATGGTTTTTCTAGCAATATAATAAGTAAAACTAACTTTGTATATATCAATACGCTACAGTTTAGAAGAAACCTATGAAACACGCTTGCATATTACCGTTATATCACAATTATATAACCTCTTACTCTTCTATTTAATAGCTTAATGTAATGTAAAGCTACTTATAGGTGCAAATTATTCTAAAAAGAGGATTTTATACTTCAATTTGTAGGAACAGGAAACAGCTATAATGATAACCGATAAATAGCTAATATCATTGAACACTACATTTGATGCTTTATAGCAATATAATAAGGTAAACCTAACATGTATATATACAATAACGCTACAATTTAGAAGAAACTAGAAAAACGCTTGCAATATATCGTTATATCCCTATATATACCTCTTACTTCTTCTATTTAATAGCTTAATTAATGTAAGCTTCTTATAGGTGCAATTAATCTAAAAAAAGGATTGTATAACTCTATTTGTACGAAAACAGCTATATATCACTGATACCATAGCTAAAATCATGAAAACACTACATTTTATGGTTTTATAGCAATATGATAAGTAAAACTCCTTGTATATATTCATAACGCTACAGTTTACAAGAAACAATGAAACCGCTTGCAATATCCCGTTATATCATAATCAATAACCTCTTACTCTTTTATTTAATAGCTTAATGTAATTAAGCTACTTATATTTACAATAATTCTAAAAAAAGGATTTTATACTTCAAGTTGTGAAAAACAGCTATATCTCACTGATAACTAGCTTTAAAATCATTGAAAACACTACATTTTTGGGTTTATAGCATCTGATAAGTACAACTACTGTATATATACATAACGCTACATTTTCAAAACTATGAAAAACGCTTGCATATCCGTTATATCACAATAAATTAACCTATAAATCTTCTATTTTATTAGTTAATGTATGTAAGCTTCTTATAGGTGCAAATTATTCTAAAAGAGAATTTTATGTGCTTCAATTTTTAGAAAAACCGCTATAATATCACTGATAACTAGCTAAAATCATTTGAAACACTTACATTTTATGGCTTTTATAGCAATAATAAAGTAAAACTACTTGTATTTAATCAACAATAACGCCTACAGTTTAGAAAAACTATGAAAAAACGCATGCAATAATACCGTTATATCACCATAAATAACCTCTTACTCTGGCTATTTAATAGCTTGATGTAATGTAAAGCTACATATAGTGCACTTAATTCTAACAAGAGGATTTTATAATACTTCAATTGTAAGGCAAACAGCTAGATATCACCGATTAATAGCTATATCATTGAAAAACACACTTTTATTCGGTTTATAGCATATGATAATAAAACTACTTGTATATATACAATAACGCTACAGTTTACAAGGAAAACTATGAAAAACGCTTGCAATATACGTTATAATCACAATAAATAAACCTCGTACTCTTTCTATTTAATAGCGTAATGTAATGTAAGCTACTTATAGGTGCAATTATTCTAAAAAAAAGATTTTATACTTCAATTTTAGGAAAACAGCTATATATCACTGATAACTAGCTAAAATCATTGAAAACACTACATTTTATGGCTTTATTGCAATATATAAAGTAAAACTACTTGTATTTATACACATAGGCGCTAACAGTTTAGAAGAAACTATGAAAAACGCTTGCAAATATACCGTTTATATCACACTAAATAACCTTTTACTCTGCGTATTTCATAGCTTAATGTATGTAGCTACTTTTAGGGTGCAAATTATTCTAACAAGGGATTTTATACTTCAATTTGTAGGCCAAACAGCTATATATCACCGATTAATGCTAAATATTCATTTAAAACACTAATTGTGGTATGGGTTTAATAGCATATGATAATAAAACTACTTGTAGATATCAATAACGTTACAGTTTTACAAGAAACAATGAAAAAAACCTTGCAATATACGGTTATATCACATAATAACCTCTTACTCTTCTATTAATAGCTTAATGTAATGTTAAGCTACTTATATTTGCAAATTATTCTAAAAAAGGGAGTTATCCTTCCATTTGTAGGAAAACAGCTATATATATCTGATTAACTAGCTAAATCATTGAAACACTAAACTACTTTTAATGGGTTTATAGCAATATAATATTAAAACCTACTTGATATATAAATCACGCTACAGTTTTAGAAGAAACTAAAAACACGCTTTCAATTATACCGTTTAATCACAATAAATAACCTCTTACTCTTCTATTTATAGCTTAATGTAATGTAAGCTACTTATAGGTGCAAATTATTCTAAAAAAGAGGAATTTTAGACTTCAAGTTTGTAGGAAAACAGCTATTTATCACCGTAACTCGTTAATAGCAATTGGAAACACTACATTTTAATTGGGTTTATAGCAATCTGATAGTAAAACTACTTGTATTTATACAATACGCTAAGTTTACAGAAACTATGAAAAACGCTTTGCTTATATACCGTTATAGTCAATAAATAACCTCGTACTCTTCGATTTAATAGCTAATTTAATGTAAGCTACTTATAAGTGCAAATTATTCTAAAAAAAAGATTTTATACTTCAATTTGTAGGATAACACTATATATCACTCATAACTAGCTTAAAATCCATAGTAAACACTACTTTTTTATGGCTTTCATCGCAATATAATAAGTAAAACTACTTGTATTATACAATAACGCTACAGTTAACAAAGAAAAACAATGAAAAACGCATGCAATATACCGTAATAATCACAATAAATTAACCTCTTATTCTTTTATTTATAGCTTAATGTAATGTAAGCTACTTATATATGCAAATTATTTCTAAAAACAGGATTTTATACTTCATTTGTAGGAAAACAACTATATATTCCTGATAACTAGCTAAAATCAGTGAAAACACTACATTTTAAGGGTTTATACCCACCCCCCCAATATGTTAAGTAAAACCTACTTGTATATTTATATCAATAACGCTACACTTTACAAGAAACTATGAAACGCTGGAATATACCGTTATATACAATAAATTTCCTCTTACTTCTTCTATTTATTCTCTTAATGCAATGGTAAGCTACTTATAGGTGCAAATTATTTCTAAAAAAAAAGGGAGGGTATACTCAATTTGTAGGAAAACGCTTATATATCACGATAATTAGCTAATATAATTGAAAACACTGACATTTAGGGGTTTATAGCAATATGATAAGTAAAACAAACTAACTTGTTTTATATACAATAAAGCTACAGTTTACAAGAACATGAAAAACGCTTGCAATATACCATTATATCACAATAAATAAACTCTTACTCTTCTATTTAAGGCTTAATGTAATGTAGGCTACTTATATTTTGCAAATTATTCTAAAAAAGGTTTTACACATCTATTTGTAGGGAAAACAGCTATATTCACTGGATAACTAGCTCAAAATCATTGAAAACACTACATTTTATGGGTTTTTATCAATATAATAAAGTAAAACTACTGGTATAGTATACATAACGCTACAATTAGAAGAAACTATGAAAAACGCTTGGAATATCCGTTATATCACATAAATAACCTCTACTCTTCTATTTAATAGCTTAATGTAATGTAAGCTACTTATAGGTGGGCTAAATTATACTAAAAAGAGGATTTTTTTAACTTCATTTGTAGGAAAACAGCTTATATATCATGATAACTAGCTATTATCATTGATAAACACGACATTTTATGGCTTAATAGCAATATAATAAGTAAACTACTTGTATATACGTTACAATAACGCTACGTTTAGAGAAACTAGGAAAAACGCTTGCAATATACCGTATATCACAATACATAACCTCTTCCTCTTCTATTTTATTAGCTTAAGTAATGTAAGCTCCTATAGGTGCAAATTATTCTAAAAAGAGGATTTTATACTTTGCATTTGTAGAAAACATTTATATCACCGATAAATAGCTAATATCATTGAAAAACAACTACATTTTATGGGTTTATTAGCAATATAATTAAAGTAAAACTCTTGTATTACACATACGCTTCAGTTTAGAAGAAACTATGAGAAAACGCTTGCAATATACCGTTTATATCACAATCTATAACCTCTTACTCTTTTATTTAATAGCTTAATGTAATGTAAGCTACTTATAGGTGCCAATTATTCTAACAAAGACGATTTTTATAACTTCAATTTGTAGGCAAACACAGCCTATATATCACCGAAAAAATAGCTAATATCATTGAAAACACTACTTTTATGGGTTTATAGCAATCTGATAAGTAAAATACTTGTATATTATACCAATAACGCTTCAGTTTACAAGAAAACTATGAAAAACGCTTTGCAATATACCGTTTATATTTACAATATTACAATGAATAACTTCTTACTCTCTATTTATTTAGCTTAATGTAATGTAAGATACTTATAGGTGCAAATTATTCCTAAAAAAGGATTGTGGTACTTAATTTGTAGAAATCAGCTATATATCCTGATAACTAAGGTAAAATCAATTGAAAACCTACATTGTTTGGGGTTTATAGCATATAATAAGTAAGACTACTTGTCAATAACTGCTACAAGTTTTACAAGACACTATGAAAAACGCATGCAATATACCGTTATATCACAATAAATAAACCTCCTACTCGTCTATTTAATAGCTTTAATGTAATTTTACCTCTTATAGGTGCAAATTACTCTAAAAAGAGGATTTTATACTTCATTTGTGGAAACAGCTATTAACACTGATAACTACTAAAATCTTGAAACACTACATTTATGGTTTATAGCTATATAATAAGTAAAACTACTTGTATATATACAATAACAAATACAGTTTACAAGAAACTATGAAAAAAGGCTTGGAATCATCCGTTATATCAACTATATATAACCTCTTACTCTTCTATTTATTAGGCTTAATGTAATGTAAGGCTACTTCTAGGTGCAAATTATTCTAAAAAGAGGATTTTATACTTTCAATCTGTATATATACAATAACGCACAGTATTACCAAGAAATTATGAAAAACGCTTTGCAATATACCGTTTATATCACAATAAATAACCTATTACTCTTCTATTTATTAGCTTAATGTAATGTAAGCTTCTTATAAGATGCAAATTATTCTAAAAAGAGATTTTATACTTCAATTTGTGGAAAACAGCTATATATCACCGATAAATCGCTAATAGAATTGAAACACAACATTTTATTGGTTTATCAATATGATAAGTAAAACTACTTGTATATATACAATAACGCTACAGTTTACAGAAACTATGAAAAACGGGCTGGCAAATAACCGTTATATCACAATAAATAACTCGTACGCTTCTATTTAATAGCTTAATGTAATGTAAGCCTACTATAGGTGCAAATTATTCTAAAAAAAAGATTTTATACTTCAATTTGGTAGGGAAAACAGCTTATATATCACTGATACCTAGCTAAAAGCATTGAAAACCACATTTTATGGCTTTATAGCAATAATTAAGTAAAACGTACTTGTATTTAGACAAAACGCTTACAGTTTTTAGAAGAAACTATGAAAAACGCTTGCAATATACCGTTATATCGCAATAAATAAACCTCTTACTCTGCTAATTTAATAGCTTAATTGTAATGTAAGCTACTTATAGGTGCAAATTAATTCTAACAAGAGATTTTATACTTCAATTTGTAGGCAAACGCTATATATCACCGATTAAATAGGCTAATTTCATTTAAACACTACCTACATTTTATGGTTATAGCAATATGATAATAAACCTACTTGTATAATATACAATAACGCTACAGTTTACAAGGAAACAATGAAAACGCTTGCAATATACGGTTATATCACAATAAATAACCTCTTACTCTTCTATTTAATAGCGTAATGTAATGTAAGCTACTTATATTTTGCAAATCATTCCTAAAAAAAGGATTATATACTTCATTGTAGGAAAACGAGCTATATTCAACTGATAACTAGCTAAAATCATGAAATACTACATTTATGGGTTTATAAGCAATCATGATAGTAAAACTACATGTAATACACAATAACGCTACAGTTTACACGAACTATGAAGAACGCTTGGCAATAAACCGTTATACACAATAAATAACCTCTACTCTTCTATTAATAGGCTTACTGTAATGTAAGCTGACTTATAGGTGCAAAGTATTCTAAAAAGAGGATGTTATACTTCACTTGTAGTAACAGCTATATATCACCGATAAATAGCTAACATCATTGAAAACACTACATTTTAAGGTTTATAGTCAATATGATAAGTAACGACTACTTGTATATTACAATAACGCTACATTTTACAAGAACTATGAAAAAAACGCTGCAATATACCGTTTACTATCACAATAAATTTATCCTCTTACTCTTCTATTTTATTTAGCTTATGTAATGTAAGCTACTTTAAGGTGCAAATGATTCTAAAAATTATTGTTACTTCAATTTGTAGGAAACAGCTATATATCACCGATAAATAGCTAATATCATCGAAAACACTACATTTTATGGTTTATAGCAACTGATAAGTAAACTACTTGTAATATATACCATAACGCTTCAGTTACAAGAAACTATGAAAAACGCATGCAATATACCGTTATATCACATAAATAACCTCTTACTCTTCTATTTAATAAGCTTAATGTAATGGTAAGCTACTTATGTCCAAATTATTCTAAAAGAGTGCTTTTAATACTTCAATGTGTAGGAAAACAGCTTATATATCACCAATAACAGCTAATATCAGTGAAAACACTACATTTTATGGGTTTATAGCAATATGATAATAAACTACTAGTATATATACAAGTAGTTGTTACTTTATCATATTGCTATAAACCCTTAAAATGTAGTGGGTTTTCAATGATTGTTTCTATTTATCGGTGATATATAGCTGTTTTTCCTACAAAGTGAAGTATAAAATCCTCTTTTTAGATGACTTTGCACTAGAAGTAGCTTACATTACATTAAGCTATTAAATAGAAGAGTAAGAGGTTATTTTATTGTGATATAACGGTTTATTGCAAGCGTTTTTCATAGTTTTCACTGGTAAACTTAGAGTTTAATTGTGTATATACATGTAGTTTTACTTGATCATATTGCTATAAACCCATAAATGTAGTTTTTCAATGATTTAGCTATTATCAAGTGATATAATAGCTGTTTTTTCCTACAATTGAAGTATATAATCCTTTTTTTTAGAATAATTTGCAAATATCAGTATCTTACATTACTTAAGCTATTAAATATAAGAGTAAGAGTGATTTATTTGTGGATATAACCGTATATTGGCAAGCGTTTTTCATTGTTTCTTGTAAACTGGTACGTTATTAGTATATATCAAGTAGTTTTTATTTATCAGATTGCTATAAAAAAAAACAAAACCACACACAATAAAAAATGTAGTGGGGTTTTAAATGAAATTACTATTAATCGGGGATATATAGCTGTTGCCTACAAATTGAAGTATAAAATCCTCTTGTTAGAATAATTTGCACCTATAGTTAGCTTACATTACATTAAGCTATTAAATAGCAGAGTAAGAGGTTATTTATTGTGATATAACGGTATATTGGGCAAGCGTTTTTCATAGTTTTCTTCTAAACTGTAGCGTTATTGTATAAATACAAGTAGTTTACTTATATTATTGCTATAAAAGCATAAATGTAGTGTTTTCAATGATTTTGCTAGTTATCAGTGATATATAGCTGTTTTTCCTCAAATTGAGTATAAATTCTTTTTTTTAGAATATTTGGCACCTATAGTTAAAAAAGCTTACATTACGTAAGCTATTAAATAGAAGAGTAAGGTTATTTATTGTGATATAACGGTAATTTGCCAGCGTTTTCATAGTTTCTTGTAACCTGTAGCGTTATTGTATATATACAAGTAGTTTTTACTTATCATATTGCTATAAACCCATAAATGTTGTGTTTTCAATGATATTAGCTATTTTCGTGATATATAGCTGTTTTCCTACAACATTGAAGTATAAAATTTCCTCTTTTTAGAATAATTTGCATCTATAAGCAGCGTACATCTACATTAAGCTAATAAATAGAAGAGTCTAGGTTTATTTATTGTGATATAAGTGTATATTGCAAGCGTTTTTCATAATTTCTTGGAAACTGTAGCGTTTTATTGGTCATAATACAAGATTGAATATAAATCCTCTTTTAGAATAATTTGCACCTATAAGTACCTTTACCATTACAATTTTAAGCTAATAAATGAAGATTAAGAGTTATATATAGTGATATAACGGTATATAGTTCCAGCCTTTTTCATATTTTTCTTGTAAACTGTATTTGTTTTGTATATATAGCAAGTATTTTTACGTATATATAGCTATAAAACCCATAAATGTAGTGTTTTCAATGATTTTAAGCTAGTTATCAGTGTTATATAGCTGTTTTCCTACAATTGAAGTATAAAATACCTCTTTTTAGAGTATTTGCACCTATAAGTAGCTTACATTACTTTAGCTATTAAATAGAAGAGTAGGAGGTTATTTATTGGTGATATAACGGTATAGTGCATGCGTTTTTTTCATAGTTCTTGTAACTGTAGCGTTTTATTGACAGTATCTTACTTATTGATATTGCTATAAACCCATAAGTATGTGTTTTCAATGAGTTTACCTAGTTATCAGTGATATATAGCTGATTTTCCTACAAATTGAAGTACACAATCCTTTTTTTAGAATAATTTGCACTATACAGTATCTTCATTACATTAAGCTAAAAAATTTAAGAAGATTAAGAAGTTATTCATTGTAAGAATAACGGTAATATTGCAAGCGTTTTTCATAGTTTCTTGTAAACTGAAGCGTTATTGATTAGACAAGTAGTTTTACTTATCAGATTGCTATAAACCCATAAATGTAGTGTTTTTCAATGATATTTAGCTATTTTTCGGTGATATATAGCTGTTTGCCTACAAATGAAGTATAAAATCGTCTTGTTAGAATATTTGCACCTATAAGTAGCTTACATTAATACGGCTATTAAATAAAAGAGTAAAGAGGTTATATATTGTGATATAACGGTATTTGCAAGCGTTTTTCATAGTTTTCTTCTAAACTGAAGCGTTATTGGTGTATATACACGTATTTTACTTATTATATTGCTTAGAAACCCCTAAATGTAGTGTTTCATGATATTAAATCTATTTATCGGTGATATCTAATTTTTTCCTACAATTGAAGTATAAAAATCCTCTTTTAGAAGAATTTGCACCTATAAGTAGCTTACATTACATTAAGCTAATAAATAGAAGAGTAAGGAGGTTATTTATTGGATATAACGTATATTTGCAAGCGTTTCATAGTTCACTTATAACTGTAGCGTTATTGTATATAACAGTAGTTTTACTTATTAATATTGCTATTAAGCAGATAAAATGTAGTGTTTTTCAATGATATAGATAGTTATCAGTTATCTATAGCTGTTTTCCTACAAATTTAAGTAAAAAATCCCTTTTTAGTATAATTTGCACTATAAGTAGCTTACATTACCTTAAGCTATTAAATAGAAGGAGTAAGAGTTATTTATTGTGATATAATGGGCGGTATCTTGCAAGCGTTTTTTCATAGTTTCTTCTAATTGTAGCGTTAATTGTATATATACCAGTGTTTTAACTTATTATAGTGAATAAAAACCCATAAAATGTAGTGTTTTCAATGATTTTAGCTATTGTTATCAGTGATATATAGCGGTTTTCCTACAATAGATTTTAAATCCTTTTTTTAGAATAATTTTTTTCAAATCTAGTAGCTTACATTACTTAAGCTATTAAATTAGAAGGAGTAAGAGGTTATTTATGTGATATAAGAGGTGATAACTTGCAAGCGTTTTTCATTGTTCTTGTAAACGTAGCTTTATTGTGTTATAAACAGTAGTTTTACTTATCATATTGCTATAAACCCATAAAAATGTAGTGTTTTTCAATTATATAGCTAATACGGTGATATATAGCTTGTTTTCCTACAAATTGAAAGTATACCATCCTTTTTTTAGAATAATTTGCACCTATAGTAAGCTTACTTTACATTTAAGATAATAAATAGAGAGTAAGAGGAATTTATTGTGATATAACGGTATATTCCAAGCGTTGTTTCATAGTTTCTTGTAAATTGTAGCGTTATTGTATATATACACGTGTTTACTTAACATATTGCTATAAACCCTTAAAATGTAGTGTTTTCATGATTTTATCTAGTTTTATCAGTGATATATAGTTGATTTTTCCTACAAATTGAAGTATAAAATCCTTTTTTTTTTAGATAATTGCATATATAAGTAGCTGTACATTACATTAGCTATAAAAATAAAAGAATAAGAGTTATTTATTGTGATATTAACAGGTATATTTGCATGCGTTTTTCATTTGTTCTTGTAACTGTAAGCGTTTATTGTATATATACAAGTAGTTTACTTATTATATGCTATAAGAAGCCATAAAAGTATTGTTTTTTCTATATTTTAGCTTATCATGATATAGCTGTTTATCCTACAATTGAAGTATAAATCTTTTTTTAGAATAATTTGCACCTATAAGTAGCTTACATTACATTAAGCTATTAAATAGAAGAGTAAGAGGTTATTTATTGTGATATAACCGTATATTGCAAGCGTTTTTCATTGTTTCTTGTAAACTGTAGCGTTATTGTATATATACAAGTAGTTTTATTTATCATATTGCTATAAACCCATAAAATTTAGTGTTTTAAATGATATTAGGTGATATATAGCTGTTTGCCTACAAATTGAAGTATAAAATCCTCTTGTTAGAATAATTTGCACCTATAAGTAGCTTACATTACATTAAGCTATTAAATAGCAGAGTAAGAGGTTATTTATTGTGATATAACGGTATATTGCAAGCGTTTTTCATAGTTTCTTCTAAACTGTAGCGTTATTGTATAAATACAAGTAGTTTTACTTATATTATTGCTATAAAGCCATAAAATGTAGTGTTTTCAATGATTTTAGCTAGTTATCAGTGATATATAGCTGTTTTCCTACAAATTGAAGTATAAAATCTTTTTTTTAGAATAATTTGCACCTATAAGTAGCTTACATTACATTAAGCTATTAAATAGAAGAGTACGAGGTTATTTATTGTGATATAACGGTATATTGCAAGCGTTTTTCATAGTTTCTTGTAAACTGTAGCGTTATTGTATATATACAAGTAGTTTTACTTATCATATTGCTATAAACCCATAAAATGTTGTGTTTTCAATGATATTAGCTATTAATCGGTGATATATAGCTGTTTGCCTACAAATTGAAGTATAAAATCCTCTTGTTAGAATAATTTGCACCTATATGTAGCTTACATTACATTAAGCTATTAAATAGCAGAGTAAGAGGTTATTTATTGTGATATAACGGTATATTGCAAGCGTTTTTCATAGTTTCTTCTAAACTGTAGCGTTATTGTATAAATACAAGTAGTTTTACTTATATTATTGCTATAAAGGCATAAAATGTAGTGTTTTCAATGATTTTAGCTAGTTATCAGTGATATATAGCGGTTTTCCTACAAATTGAAGTATAAAATTCTCTTTTGAGAATATTTTGCACCTATAAGAAGCTTACATTACATTAAGCTAATAAATAGAAGAGTTATAGGTTATTTATTGTGATATAACGGTATATTGCAAGCGTTTTTCATAGTTTCTTGTAAACTGTAGCGTTATTGTATATATACATGTAGTTTTACTTATCAGATTGCTATAAACCCATAAAATGTAGTGTTTTCAATGATTTTAGCTAGTTATCAGTGATATATAGCTGTTTTCCTACAACTTGAAGTATAAAATCCTTTTTTTAGAATAATTTGTAAATATAAGTAGCTTACATTACATTAAGCTATTAAATAAAAGAGTAAGAGGTTATTTATTATGATATAACGGTATATTGCAAGCGTTTTTCATAGTTGTTCGTCACACTGTAGTGGGTTATTGTATAATACAATAGTTTTTACTTATTATATTGCTATAAACCCATAAAAGTAGTGTTTTCATGATTTTAGCTTAGTTTATCAGTGATTATAGCTGTTTTCTTACAAATTGAAGTCATAATAAAATCCTCTTTTTAGAATAAATTTCACCTATTAAGTAGATACATTACCTAAGGCTTATTAATAAAGATATGCGGTTATTTATTGTGGAATATAACGGTATATGCATGCGTTTTTTCCATATTTTTCTTGTAAACTGTAGCGTTATTGCTATATAAACAGTTAGTTGTTTACTTATTATATTGCTTAGGGGGGGGGAGGGGGGGTAAAAAGTAAACCCATAAAATGTAGTGTTTTCATGATTTTACCTACTTATCAGTGATATATAGGCTGTTTTCCTACAAATTGAGTATACAATTCCTTTTTTTAGAATAATTTTGCACCATATTATCTTACATTACATTAATCTAATAATAGAAGAGTTAAAAAAAAAGAAGTTATTAATTGTGATATAACGATATATTGCAAGCGTTTTTCATAGTTTTCTTGTAAACTGAAGCGTTTATTGTAATATATACAAGTAGTTTTTACTTATCAATTGCTATAAACCCATAAAATGTAGTGGTTTTTCGATGATATTAGCTATTTTCGGTTGATATATAGCTGTTTTTACTCTCTCTCTACAAATTGAAGTATTACAATAAGTTTTTTAGATAATTTGCACCTTAATTATCTTACATTACATTAAGCTAAGAAAGAGAAGAGTAAGAGAAATTTATTGGTGATATAACGGTATATTCCAAGCGTTTTTTTTCATAGTTTTCGTGTAAACTGTACCGTGGTATTGTAATCTATACAAGTAGTTTTACCTTATCATATTGCTTAAACCCTTAAAAATGTGTGTTTTCAATGATGTTAGCTATTTATCTGGTGATATATAGCTGTTTTTTCCATACAAGTGAAGTATAAAAATCCTCTTTTTAGAATAATGTTGCACTATAAGTAGCTTACTTACATAAGCGATTAATAGAAGAGTAGAGGTTATTTATTGTGATATAACGGTATATTGCAATGCGTTTTCTAGTTTGCTTGTAAAACTGTAGCGTTATTGTATATATACAGTATTTTATACTTATTAATTTGCTATAAACCCATAAAATGTAGTGTTTTCAATGATATTAGCTATTTACGGTGATTATTATAGCTGTTTTCCTACAAAATGAAGTATAAAATCCTCTTTTTAGATAATTTGCCCCTAAGTAGCTTACATTACATTAAGCTATTAAATAGAAGAGTAGGATGTTATTTATTGTGATATAACGGTATATTGCATGCGTTTTTCATAGTTGTCTTGTAAACTGTAGCGTTATTGTATATCTACAAGTAGTTTTAACTTATTATATTGCTATAAACCCATTAAAATGTAGTGTTTTCAATGATATAGCTATTATCGTGATATATAGCTGTTTTCCTACAAATTGAAGTATAAAATCCTCTTTGAGAATATTTGCACCTATAAGAAGCTTCATTACGATTAAGCTAATAATAGAAGAGTAAGAGGTTATATTATTGTGAATATACGGTATATTGCAACGTTTTTCATAGTTTTCTTCGAAAAAAACTGTAGCGATATTGTATATCTACAAGTGTTTTACTTATTAGATTCTATAAACCAAAAATGTAGTGTTTCAATGATATTAGCTATTTATCGGTGAATATAGCTGTTTTCCTACAAATTGAAGTATAATCCCTTTTTTAGAATACTATTGCACCTATAATAGCTTACTTACATTAGCTATTAAATAAAATAGTCAGACTTATTTTATTGTGATATTAACGGTATATTTGCCTGCCGTTTTTCATAGTTTCTTCTAACTGTAGCGTTATTGTATATAACAAGTAGTTTTTACTTATATATTGCTATAAACCCATAAATGTAGTGTTTTCAATGATATTGCTATTTATCGGTGATATTAGGCTGTTTTTCCTACAAATTTAAGTATAAATACTCTTTTTAGAATAATTGCACCTCTAGTAGCTTACATAACATAAGCTATAAGTATAGAATAGTAATAGGGTATTTATTGTGATATAACGGTATATTTGCAATCGTTTTTCATAGTTTGCTTGTAAACTGTAGCGTTATTGTATATATCAAGTACGTTTTACTTCTCATTATTGCTATTAAACCCATAAAATGTAGTGTTTTTCAATGAATTAGCTATTTATCGGTGATATAAGGCTGTTTTTCCTACAAATTGAAATATCAATCCTCTTTTTAGAATAAATTTGCACCAATAAGTAGCTTACATACATTTAAGCTATTAACATAGAAGAGTAAGTGGTTATTTATTGTGATATAACGTATATAGCAAGCGTTTTTTCATAGTTTTCTTGTAAACGGTAGCGTTATTGTTATAATACAAGTAGTTTTACATTATCATATTGTAATAACCCATAAAATGTATTGTTTCATGATTTTAACCTAGTTATCAAGTGTTTATATATCTGTTTTCCTACAAATTGTGTATAAAAAACTCCTCTTTTTAGAATAATTTTGCACCTATAATTTGCTTACATTACATTAAGCTATTATAGAAGAGTAAGAGGTTATTATTGTGATATAACGGTTTTTATGCACGTTTTTTCAAGTTTCTTGTAAACTGTGCGTTATTGTATATATACAAGTAGTGTTTACTTATTATAATTGCTATAAACCCATAAAATGTAGTGTTTTCAATGTTTAGCTAGTTATCAGTGATATATAGCTGTTTTTCATACAATTGAAGTATAAAATCCTTTTGTTTTTGAAAAAAATTAATTTTGCCAAATATAAGTAGCTTATATTACATTAACTATTAAATAGAAGATAAGAGGTTATTTATTGTGATATAATTGCCAAGCGTTTTTCATAGTCCTCCTTGTAAACTGTACCGTTATTTTATATAACAGTAGTTTTTACTTATGATATTGCTATAAACCCATAAAATTTGTAAGTGTTTTTAATGATATTTTGTAATTAATCGGTGTATATAGCTGTTTTCCTCACAAATTGAAGTATAATCCTCTTTGTTAGAATAATTGCACTATACGTAGCTTACATTACATTAAGCTATTAAATATAAAAGAAGAGTAAGAGGGTTTTATTTATTGTGATATAACGGTAATATTGCAAGCGTTTTTTTTCATGTTTCTTCTACACTGTAGCGTTTATTTTATCTACAAATAGTTTTTTAACTTATTATATTGCTATAAAGCCATAAAATGTATGTTTTTCATGATTTTAGCTGTTATCAGTGATATATAGCTGTTTTTTCCTACAAATTGAGTATAAATTCCCTCTTTTTAGAATATTGCACCTATAGTAGCTTACATTACATAAGCTAATAATAGAATAGTAAAGGAAATTTATTGTGATATACGTTAATATTCCAAGCGTTTTTCATAGTTTTTCTTGTAACTGTAGCGTTATTGTCTATAACAATGTATTTTTACTTATCATATTGCTATAAACCCATATAATGTAGTGTTTTCAATGAATTACTATTATCAGTTATAGATAGCTGTTTTCCTACAAATTGAGGTTATAAAATCTTTTTTTAGAATAATTTGCACCTATAAGTAGCTTACATGTACATTAATCTATTAAATAAGAAAGTAAGAGGTTATTTATTGTTATATCACGTATATGCAAGCGTTTTTTCAGAGTTTCTTGTAAACTGTAGCGTTATTGTATATATACAAGTTATTGTTACTTATCGATGCTATAAACCCATAAAATATAGTTTTTCAATGATATTAAATATATATCGGTGATATATAGCTGTTTTCCTATAAATTTGAGTATACATCTTTTTTTAGAATAATTTTGCACTATAAGTAGCTTACATTACATTATCCTAATAAATATGAAAGTAAGAGGTTATTTTTGTGATATAGCGGTATATGCAAGCGTTTGTCATAGTTTCTTGTAAAATATAGCGTATTGAATATATCAAGTATTTTCTTATCATAGTGCTAAAACCTCTAAAATATAGTGTTTTCAATGATTTATCTATTTGTCGGTGTATATAGCTTTTCCCTACAAATTGAAGTATAAAATCCTTTTTTTTTAGATAATTTGCACTAGAGAGGTGATATAGTTTTAGCTTACATACATTAAGCTAATAAATGGAAAGTAGAGGTTATTTTATGTGATTAGGTATAAGCAAGCGTTTTTTCATAGTTTTTCTTGTAACCGTCAAGCGTTATTGTATATATACAAGTAGTTTTACTTATCGATTGCTATAAACCCATAAATGTAGTGTTTTCTAAATGATATTAGCATTTATCGGTGATATTAGCTGTTTTTCCTACAATTGAAGTATAAAATCCTCTTTTTAGAATAATTTGCACCTATAAGTAGCTTACTTTACATTAAGCGATTAAATAAAAAGAGTAAGAGGTTATTTATTGTGATATAACGGTTATATTGCTTGCGTTTTTTTCATAGTTTCTTCAAACTGTAGCGTTTATTGTATAATATACAAGTAGTTTTACTTATGATATTGCTAAAATAAACCCATAAAATGTTAGTGTTTTCAATGATTTTAGCTATTTATCAGTGATATATAGCTGTTTTCTACAATTGAAGTATAAATCCTCTTTTTAAATAAGTTGCACCTATAAGTAGCTTACATTACATTAAGCTATTAAAGAGAAGAGTAAGAGTTATTTTTGGGATAACGGTAATATTGCAAGCGTTTTTTTCATAGTTCTTCTAAAACTGTAGCGTTATTGTATATATACAATTAGTTTTTTTACTTATTATAGTGCTATAACGCCCCCATAAAATCGTAGTGTTTTTCAATGATATTAGCTATTTATCGGTGATATATAGCTGTTTTCCTACAAATTGAAGTATAAAATCCCTTTTTAGAATAATTTGCACCTATAGTCTTACATAACATTAAGCTATAAATATATAGTAAGAGATTTAGAGGTTATATTTTGTGATAAACGATTTATTGCAAGCGTTTTTTCATAGTTTCTTCTAAACTGGTAGCGTTATTGTATATATACAATTATTTTACTTATTATATTGCTATAAACCCATAAAATGTAGTGTTTTGAATGATTTTAGCTAGTTATCAGTGATAATAGCTGTTTTCCTAAGCTACTTACAGTGGCAATTATTCTAAAAGAGGATTTTATACTTCAATTTGTAAATTGAAAGTATAAAATCCTCTTATTAGAATATTTGCACCTATAAGTAGCTTCATTACATTAGCTATTAATAGAAGAGTAAGAGGCTATTTATTGTGATATAACGGTATATTGCAAGCGTTTTTCCTAGCTTCTTGTAAACTGTAGCGTTATGGTATATATACAAGTATTTTTACTTATCATATTGCTATAAAACCCATAAAATGTATGTTTCATGATATGCTAATTTATCGGTGATATATAGCTGTTTGCCTACAAATTGAAGTATACAATTCCTTTTTTTAGAATGATTTGCACCTATAAGTATCTTACATTACCTTAATCTAATAAATAGAAGAATAAAGTTATTCATTGTGATATAACGGTATATTGCAAGCGTTTTTCATAGTTTCTTGTAAACGAGAGTTATTGATATATACAAGTAGTTTTTGACTTATCAGATTGCTATAAACCCATAAATGTAGTGTTTTCATGATTTAGCTAGTTATCCAGTGATATATAGCTGTTTTTCCTACAAATTGAAGTATAATCTTTTTTTTTAGAATAATTTGCACCTATAGTAGCTTCATTACATTAACTATTAAATAGGCAGAGTAAGAGTTATTATATGGTGATTATACGGTATATTGCAAGCGTTTTTTCATAGTTTCTTCTAAACTGTAGCCCGGGGTTATTGTATAAATACTAAGTAGTTTTACTTATATTATTGCTATACAAGCCATAAAATGTAGTGTTTTTCAATGATTTTAGCTAGTTTTATCAGTGATATATGCTGTTTTCTCTACAAATTGAAGTATAACATATTTTTTTTAGAATAATTTGCACCTATAAGTAGCTTACATTAGCATTAAGCTATTAAATAGAAGAGTAAGAGGTTATATATGTGATATAACGGTGTATTGCAAGCGTTTTTTTCAAAAAATAGTTTCTTCTAAACTGTGCGTTATTGTATATATACAAGTAGTTTTACTTATTATATTGCTATAAACCATAAAATGGTAGTGTTTTTTCAATGATTTTAGCTAGTTATCATTGATATATAGCGGTTTTCTCTACAAATTGAAAGTATAAAATCCTCTTTTTAGAATAATTTGCACTATAAGTAGTTACATTTACATTAAGCTATTGAAATAGAAGAGTATGAGGTTATTTATTGTGATATAACGGGTATATTCATGCGTTTTTCATAGTTTCTGTAAACTGTAGCGTTATTGTAATATATACAAGTATTTTTACTTATTATATTCTATAAACCCATAAAAATGTAGTTGTTTTCAATGATTTTTACTAGTTTATCAGTGATATTAGCTGTTTTCCTACAAATTTAAGGTATAAACCTATTTTTAGATATTTGCACCTATAAAAGCTTAACATTCTTAAGCTATTAAATAAAGAGTAGGAGGTTATTTATTGTGATATAACGGTATATTGCATGCTTTTTCCATAGTTTCTTGTAAACTGAACGTTATTGTATATATACAAGTAGTTTTACTTATTATATTGCTATAAACCCATTAAATGTATGTTTTCGCGTATATTAGCTATTTATCGGTATATATTGCTGTTTTTTCCTACAAAGTGAAGTACTAAAATCCGTCTTTTTAGATAATTTGCACCTATAAAAAGCTTACATTACATTAAGCCTATTAAAATAGAAGAGTAAAGAGGTTATATATTGTGATATAACGGTGTATTGCAAGCGTTTTCATAGTTTCTTCTAAACTGTAGCGTTTATTGTATTATACAAGTAGTTTTACTTATTATATTGCTAAAAACCCATAAATGTTTTTAGTGTTTTCAATGATTTTACATAGTTTATCAGTGATATATAGCTGTTTTCCTACAAATTTGAAGTATACCATCCTTTTCATATCAATAGTTTGCACTTAAGTATCTTACATGTACATTAAGCTTTAATAGAAGAGTAAGAGGTTTATTTATTGTGATATACCGGTATATGCAGCGTTTTTTTTCATAGTTTTTCTTGTAAACCATGAAGCGTTTTATTGTATATATACAAGTAGTTTTACTTATCAGATTGCTATAAACCCATAAAATGTAGTGTTTTCGATGATATTAGCTATTTATCGTTGATATATAGCCGTTTTGTCCCTAGAAATTGAAGTATACAATAATTTTTTAGATAATTTGCACCATAAAGTGCTTACATTACATTAAGCCTAATAAATAGAAGAGTAAGAGGAAATTTTTATTGTGATATAACAGGTATATTCCAAGCGTTTTTCATAGTTTTTTCTTGTAAACTGTAGCGTTTTGTATATATCAAGTAGTTTTACTTATATATTGCTATATAACCCTAAAATGTAGTCTTTTCAATGATGTTTAGCATTTATCGGTGATATATAGATGTTTTTCCTACAAGTGAATATAAAGAAAAAATCCTCTTTTTAGAATAATTTGCACCTATAAGTATCTTAATTACATTAAGCTCTTAAATAGAAGAGTAAGAGGTTATTTATTGTATATAACTGTATATTGCAAGCGTTTTTCATAGTTTCTTGTAACTGTAGCTATTGTATATATACCAGTGTTTTACTTATTATAATTGATATAAACCCTAAAACTGTAGTGGTTTTCATGATTTTAGCTAGTTATCAGTGATATATAGCTGTTTTTCCCTACAAATTGAAGTATAAAATCCTTTTTTTAGAATCATTTGCAAATATAAGTAGCTTACATTACTTCAGCTATTAAATAGAATATAAGAGTTATTTATTGTGATATAATGGTTATTTTGCAAGCGTTTTTCATTTTTTCTTGTAAACTGTAGCGTTATTGTATATATACAAGTAGTTTTACTTATTTGCTATAAACGCATAAATGTAGTATTTTCAATTGATTTAGCTAGTTTTCGGTGATATATACCTGTTTTTCCTACAAATTGATGTATAAAATCCTCTTTTTAGAATAATTTGCACCTTAAGAAGCTTACATTACATTAAGCTATTAAATAGAGAGTACTTGGTTATTTATTGTGATTATAACGGTATATTGCAAGCGTTTTTCATAGTTTTTTCTTGGTAACTGTAGCGTTATTGTATTATATACATGTAGTTTACTTATCATATTGCTAGAAACCCATAAAATGTAGTGTTTTCAATGATATTACTTATTTATCGGTGATAAATATCTGTTTTCCTAAATATTGAGAATAAAATCCCTTTTTGAGAATAATTTGCACCTATAGTATCTTACATTACATTAAGCTATTAAATAGAAGAGTAGGCAGGTTATTTATTGTGATATAACTATATATTGCAAAGCGTTTTTTTCATAGTTTCTTGTAAACCACAGCGTTATTGTATATATACAGTATTTTACTTATTATATTTGCTATAACCCATAAAACGTAGTCTTTTCAATGATTTTACCTAGTTATCAGTGATATATGCTGTTTTCCCTACAAATTGATGTAATACAATCCTTTTTTTAGAATAAATTTGCAAGTCATATAGAGTCTCTTACATTACATTAACTAATAAATTGAAGAGTAAGAGTTATTCATTGTGATATAACGGTATATTTCAAGCGTTTTTTCATAGTTTCTTGTACTGAATCGTTATTATTAATATATACAAGTAGTTTTACTTATCAGATTGCTATAAACCATAAAATGTAGTTTTTTTTCAATTGATTTTAGCTAGTTATCAGTGTAATAGCTGTTTTTCCTAAAAATTACAGTATAAAATCCTTTTTTTAGAATAATATGGTGGCAAAAAAAAAATATAAGTTAGCTTCATTACATTAAGCTATGAAATAAAAGAGTAGAGGTTAGTTATTGTGATATAACGTTATATTGCCAGCACCGTTTTTCATGTTTCTTGTAAACTGTAGCGTTATTGTATATATACAGTTAGTTTTTTAACTTATCATATTGCTATAACCCATAAAATGTAGTCTTTTCAATGGATTTTTACCATAGTTTTCAGTGATATATGCTGTTTTTGTACAAATGAAGTATACATCCTTTTTTTTTTTAGAATATTTGCACCTGTAAGTGGCTCATTACATTAAGCTATTAAATAGAAGAGTAGAGGTTTATATTGTGATAAACGGTATATTGCAAGCGTTTTTCATAGTTTCTTGTAAACTGTAGCGTTATGTATATTAACATGTAGTTTTACTTATTCTATTGCTATAAAGCATAAATGTAGTGTTTAAATGATTTTGCTAGTTACAGTGTATATAGCTGTTATCCTACAAATTGAATGTCTAAAATCTTTTTTTTAGAATAATTTGCTCACTATAAGTAGCTTACATTACATTAGCTATTAAAGTAGAAGAGTACGATGTTGATTTTTGTATATAACGGTATATAGCAAGCGTTTTTTCATAGTTTCTTGTAAACTGTAGCGTTATTGTATATTACAAGTAGTTTTAGTTATCAGATTGCTATAAACCCATAAAATGTAGGGTTTTCAATGATTTAGCTAGTTATCGGTGATATATAGCTGTTTTCCTACAATTGAAGTAAAAATCCTCTTTTTAGAAAATTTTGGCACCTATAGTACTTACATTACATTAAGCTATGATAGAAGAAAATGAAATTTATTGTGATATAACGGTATATTCCCAGCGTTTTTCATAATTTTCTTGTAAACTGTAGCGTTATTGTAATATACAGTATTTTTTTACTTATCATATTGCTATAAACCCTTAAAATGTATTGTTTTCAATATGTTAGCTATTTATCGGTTGTATATACTGTTTTTCCTACAAATTGAAGTTAAAATCCTCTTTTAGATATTTTGCACCTTATAAGTAGCTTACATTACATTAAGCTATTAATCGAAGAGTAAGAGGTTATTTATTGTGATGATAACGGTATAATGCATGCATTTTTCAGCATAGTTCTTGTAAACTGGTAGCTTATTGTATATAAACTAGTAGTTTTACTTTTTATATTGCTATCAACCCATAAAATGTATGTTTTCAATGATTTAAACCTAGTTCTCAGTGATTAGCTGTTTTCCTACAAATTGAAGTATAACAATCTTTTTTTAGGAATAATTTGCACCTTAAGTATCTTACATTACATAAGCTAGAAATAGAAGAGTACAGAAGTTATTCATTGTGATATAACGGTATATTCAGCGTTGTTTCATAGTTTCACTTTTGTAAACTGAGCGTTATTGTATTATTACAAGTAGTTTTACTTAAGCAGATTGCAGAACCCATAAAATGTAGTGTTTTCAATGAATTAGCTATTTATCGGTTTATATAGCTGTTTTCCAAATATTGAAGTATAAAATCCTCTTTTTAGAATCATTTGGACCTATAAGTAGACTTACTGACATTAAGCTATAAATAGAAAGTAAGTGGTTTATTGTATGGTCATAAAACGGTATATTGCAAGCTATTTTTCCATAGTTTCTTCTAAACTGAAGCGTTATTGTATATATACAAGTAGTTTAACTTTTCAGATTGCTATAAACCCATAAAATGTAGTGTTTTCGATGATATTAGCTATTTATCGGTGATATATAGCTGTTTTTTCCTACAAATTGAAGTCTACATACTTTTTGTTAGAATAATTTTTGCACCTATAAGTGCTTACTTACATTAACTCTAATAAATAGAAGAGTAGAGGAAATTTTTGTGATATAACGGTATATTCCAAGCGTTTTTCATAGTTTCTTGTAAACGTAGCGTTATTTGGGTATATATACAATTAGTGTTTTACTACTTATCATATTTGCTATAAACCCTTAAAATGTTATGTTTTTCAATGATGTTGCTATTTATCGGTGATAATATAGCGTGTTTGCCTACAAATTGAGTGTACAATCCTTTTTTAGATACTTTCACCTATAAGTATCTTACATTACATTAAGCTAATAATAGAGGAGTAAGAAGTTATCATTTGATATAACGGTAATTCAAGCGTTTTTCATAGTTTCTTGTTCAACTGAAGCGTTATTGTATATATACAAGTAGTTTTACTTATCAGATTGCATAACCCATAAAATGGAGTGTTTTCAATGATTTTAGCTAGTTATCAGTATATTAGCTGCTTTTCCTACAAATTGAATATAAAATCTTTTTTTTAGTAATTTGCACCTAATAATAGCTTACATTACATTAAGCTATTAAATAGCAGAGTAAGAGGTTATTTTATTGTGAATATACGAATATTGCAAGCGTTTTTTCATAGTTTTTCTTATAACTGTAGCGTTATGTATAACTATACAAGTAGTTTTACTTAATTATTGCTATAAGCCCATAAATTTAGTGTTTTCAATGATTTTAGCTAGTTATCAGTGGATATATAGCTGTTTCCTACAAATTGGTAAACATATTTTTTTTTAGAATAATTTGCACCTATAAGTAGCTTACATTACATTAAGCTATTAAATGAAAGTACGGGTTATTTTATTGTGATATACGGTATTGCAAGCGTTTTCATAGCTTCTTTGTAAAACTGTATTTTTTATTGTATATATACAATTAGTTTTAACTTATCATATTTGCTATAAACCAATTAAAATGTTGTGTTTTTCAATGAATATTAGCTATTTATCGGTGATAGTAGCTGTTTTTCCCTACTAATTGAAGTATCAAATCCTTCTTTTAGAATATTTGCACCTATAAGTAGCTACATTACATTAAGCTATTAAATAGAAAGAGTAAGAGGTTATATTTGTGATATAACGGTATATTGCAAGCGTTTTCAAGTTTCTTCTACAACTGTAGAGTAATTGTATTAGTACGATGTTTTTACTTATTATATTGCACTTAAACCCATAAAATGTGTGTAATTCAATGATTTTAAGCTAGTTATCAGTGATATATAGCTGTTTTCCTACAAATTGAAGTATAAATCCTCTTTTAGAATAATTTGCACCTATAAGTCTACATTCATTTAAGCTTATAAATAGAAGAGTAAAGGTTATTTATTGTGGATCATAACGGTATATTGCAGCGTTTTTCATAGTTTTTCTTGTAAAACTGAAGCGTTATTGTATATATACAGTAGTTTTCTTATTATATGCTATAAACCATAAATGTAGTGTTTTTCGATGAAAAATTAGCGATTTATCGGTGATATATAGCTGTTTTCCTACAAATTGAAGTATAAAATCCTCTTTTTAGAATAATGTTGCAACCCATAAGTAGCTTACATTACATTAAGCTATTAAATAGAAGAGATACAGAGGTTATTTATTGTGATATAACGGTATATTGCAAGCGTTTTTTGCATATTTCTTGTAAAACTGTAGCGTTATTTGTATATAATATCCAATAGTTTTACTTATTATTTGATATAAACCCATAAAATGTAGTGTTTTCAATATTTTAGCTAGTTATCATTGAATATATAGCTGTTTTTTCCTACAAATTGCAGTATAAATCCTTTTTTTAGCATAATTTTTGCAAATTACGTAGCTTACATTACATTAAGCTATTAAATGAAGGGTTAAGAGGTTATTTATGTGATATAATGGTATATTGTCAAGCGTTTTTCATAGTTTCTTGTAAACCATAGCGTTTTATTGTATATATACCAGTAGTTTTACTTATTATTTGCGATAGAACCCATAAAATTGTAGTCTTTTCAATGATTTTATCTAGTTTATCAGTGATATATAGCTGTTTTCCTAAATTGAAAGTTACATCCTTTTTTTTTAGAATAATTTGCGCCTATAAGTTCTTACATTTTACATTAAGCCCCCTAATAATAGAAGAGTAAGAAGTTATTCATTTTGAGATAACGGTATATTGCAAGCGTTTTTCATAGTTTTCTTGTAAACTGAAGCGTTTATTTTATATATACAAGTAGTTTTACTTATAGATTGCTATAAACCCCATTAAAAATGTATATTTTCCAATGATTTTAGCTAGTTATCCAGTGATATAATAGCTGTTTTTCTACAAATTGAAGTATAGAAATCCTCTTTTTTAGAATAATTTGCAAATAAAGTATCTTACATTACATTTAAGCTATTAAATAAAAGAGGTAAGAGGGTTATATTTTATTTGTGATATAACGGTATTAGTTGGCAAAGCGTTTTTTTCATGGTTTCTTGTAACTGTAGCGTTAATTGTATATATATACAGTTAGTTTTACTTTATCATATTGCTATAAACCCATAAATGTTTAGTCTTTCATGGATTTTTACATAGTTTTACATGATATTATAGCTGTTTTCGTACAAATTGAAAGTATACAAAATTTTTTTTTTAGAATAATTTGCACCTAAGATGTAGCTTGACTTAAATTAAGCTATTAAATAGAAGATAAAGAAGGTTTTTTATATATTATGATATAACGGTATATTGCAAGCGTTTTTTCATAGTCTTCCTTCTAAATTGTAGGTTATGTGTATATATACAGTAGTTTTTTACTTATTATATTGCTATAAACCATAGAATGTAGTGTTTTAAATGATTTTTATCTAGTTATCAGTGATATATAACTGTTATCCTACAATTGGAAGTATAAAAATCTTTTTTTGGGGGGGGGGGGAGGGGATAAGAGAATAATTTGCTCCTATAATTAGGCTTGTACATTACATTAAAGCTATTAATAGAAGAGTACGAAGGTTCTTTTATTGTGATATAACGGTATAATTAGCACGCGTTTTTTTTCATAAGTTTTTCTTGTAAACTTTAGCGTTATTGTATATATACAAGTAGTTTAACTTATTTATATTGCTATAAACCCATAAAATGTAGTGTTTTCAATGATTTTTACCTAGTTATCAGTGATATATAGCCCACGCCCCCTTTTGTTTTTCCTACAAATTGAAGTATACAATCCTTTTTTTATAATAATTTGCACCTATAAGTATCTTACATTTACATTAAAGCTAATAAATTAAAGATTAAGAAGTTATTCATTGTGATATAACGGGTATATTGCAAGCTGTTTTCATAGTTTCTTGTAAACTAAGCGTTTTGTATATATACAAGTATTTTACTTATCAGATTGCTATCAACCCATAAAATTAGTGTTTTTTTCATTATTTAGCTTTTTATCGTTTATATATAGCTTTTTCCTAAATATTGAGTATAAAAATCCTCTTTTTAGAATAATTTGCACCCTATAAAGTCGCTTACATTACATTACGCTATTAAATAGAAGAGTAAGTGGTTATTTATGGTTGAATAAAACGGTATATTGCAAGCTATTTTCATAGTTTCTCTAACTGTACGTTTATTTTATATATAAAAGGTAGTTTATTACTTATTATATTGCTAAACAAAGCCCATAAAATGTTAGTGTTTTTTTCAATGATTTTTACCTATTAATCATGATATATAGCTGTTTTTTCCTACAAATTGACAGTATACATCCTTTTTTCATAGAATAGTTTTCACCTATAAGTATCTTACATTACCTTAAGCTTATAAATAGAAGATAAAGGTTATTTATTGTGATATAACCGGTATATTGCAAGCGTTTTTTCATAGTGTCTTTGTAAACTGAGCTTATTGTATATATACAAGTATTTTACTTATCAGATTGCTAATAGGAACCCATAAAATGTAGTGTTTTTCGATGATCATTAGCCTATTTTATCGTGATATATAGCCCGTTTTTCCTAGAAATTGAAGTATACAATAATTTTTTTAGAATACGTTGCCACCTATAAGTAGCTTATCATTACTTGAAGCTAATAACTAGAAAGTAAGAGGAAAATTTTAAATTTTGTGATTTTTATAAACGGTAATAATTCCAGCGTTTTTTTCATAGTTTTTTTTTTACTTTGTAAAAGCTGGGTAAGCGTTATTGTATATATACAAGTATTTTTACTTATCATATTGCTAGAAACCCTTAAAATGTAGTCTTTTCAATGATGTTGCAATTTATCGGTGATATATAGCTGTTTTCCCTACAAAGTGAAGTTATAAAACCTCTTTTTTAGAATAATTTTGCACCTATAAGTAGCTATACATTACATTATGCTATAAATAGAGAGTAAGAGGTATTTATTGTGGTTATAAACAAGTATATTGCAAGCGTTTTTTCATAGTTTTTCTTGTAAACTGTAAGCTTTAATTGTATATATAGCCATAGTTTTACTTTATTATATTGATATAAACCCTAAAATGTAGTGTTTTTCAATGATTTTAGCTAGTTATCAGTGATATCTAGCTGTTTTCCCTACAATTGAAGTATAAATCCTTTTTTTTAGAATAATTTGCAAAATATAAGTAGCTTACATTACATTAGGCTATTTAATAGAAGAAGTAAGAGGTTTATTTATGTGATATAATGGTATATTGCACGCGTTTTTTTCATTTTTTTCTTGTAACTGTACGTTATTGTATATATAACAAGTAGTTTTACTTATCATGTTGCATTAAAACCCTAAATGTCGTATTTTCAATGGATTTTAGCTAGTTTTCGGTGATATTACCTGTTTCCTACAAATTGATTGTATAGATCCCTCTTTTTAGAATAATTTGCGCACCTATAAGGAGCTTACATTACATTAAGCTAATTTAATAGAAAGTAATGGGTTATTTATGTGATATAACGGTTATAAATTGCAAGCGTTTTTTCAAGTTTCTTGGAAAACCTGTAGCTTATTGTATATTACATGTAGTTTACTTTATCATATTTGCTATAAACCCATAAAATGTATGTTTCAATGATATTTAGCTATTTATCGTGTAAATAGCTGTTTTCCTAATATTGAAGAATAAAATCCATTTTTTAGAATAATTTTTGCACCTATAAGTAGCTACATTACATTATAAGCTATTAAATAGAAGAGTAGAGGTTATTTTTGTGAATATAACGATATATTGCCATGCAAAGCGTTTTCAATAGTTTTCTTGTAAACCACGCGTTATTGGGTATATATACAAGTGAATTTTGAATTATTAATATTGCTATAAACCATAAAAACTATCTTTTCATGAATTTTACCTAGTTATCAGTGATATATACAGGTGCTGGTTTTTCCTACAAATTGATGTCTACAATCCTTTTTTTAGAATAATTTTTGCCACCTAAGTATCTTACATTACATTAAGCTAATAAAATAAATAGTAAGAAGTTATTCATTGTGATTATAACGGTATATTGCAAGCGTTTTTTTTCATAGTTTCCTTGTAAACTGAAGCGTTATGTATATATATCAAGTAGTTTTACTTATCACGATTGCTCATAAACCCATAAAATGTTAGTGTTTTCAATGATTTTAGCTAGGTTTTATCAGTGGTATATAGCTGTTTTCCCTACAATTAAAGTATAAAAATCCTTTTTTTTAGAATATTTGCAAATATAAGTAGCTTAATTACATTAAGCTATTAATAAAAGAGATAAAGAAGGTTATTTATTGTGATATAACGGTATATTGCAACGTTTTCATTGTTTCTTGTAAACTGTAGCGTTATTGTATATATACACAGGTAGTTTTTTTACTTATCATGATTGCTATAAAACCCATAAAATGTAGTCTTTTCAATGATTTTTTACATAGTTTATCAGTGATATTATAGCTGTTTTCGTACAAATTTAAGTATCATCCTTTTTTAGAATAATTTGGCACCTGTAAATAGCTTACATTACATTAAGCTATTTAAAATTAAAGAGTAAGAGGTTATATATTGTGATATAACGGAGAATTGCAAGCGGTTTTTCATAGTGCTTGTAACTGTAAGCTTTAATTGTTATTAATAGCATTAGTTTACTTATTATATTTCTATAGAAACCATAAAATGTAGTGTTTTAAATGATTTTAGCATAGTTATCAGTGATATATAGCTGTTATCCTACAAATTGAAGTATAAAAATCTTTTTTTTAGAATTTTGCTCGCTATAAGTAGCTTACATTACATTAAGCCTATTAAGTAAGAGTAGAAGGTTAGTTTTATTGTGATATAACGGTATAAGCCAAGCGTTTTTTTCATAGGTTCTTGTAAATCTGTAGCGTTATTGTATATAGACAAGTTTTTTTTTAGTTATCAATTGCCTATAAACCCATTAAAATTTAGTGTTTTCAATGATATAGCTAGTTATCGGTGATTATAAGCTTTTTTCCTACAAATTGAAGTATAAAATCCTCTTTTTAGAATTAATTGTGCACCGATAAGTATCTTTACATTACATTAAGCTATTGAATAGAAAGTAAGAGGGAAAGTTATTGTGATATAACGGTTCGTAATCCCACGTTTTTTTTTCATAATTTCCTTGTAAAACATGTAGCGTTATGTTATATATACAAGTAGTTTTTTTACTTATCATATTGCTATAAACCCTTAAAAATGTAGTGTTTTCAATAATGTTTAGCTATTTATCGGTTGATAATATAAGCTGTTTTTTCCTACAAATTGAAAGTAAAAAATCCTCTTTTAGAATAATTTGCACCTATGAAGTACTTACATTACATTACAGCTATTAAATAGAAGAGTAAGAGTTTATTTATTGTGATAATAAGGGTTATAACGAAATTGCATTGCATTTTTTTCATAGTTTCCTTGTAAACTGTAGCGTTTATTGTATATAAAACCTAGTAGTTTTACTATTATATTGCTATAAAACCCATAAAATGTTATGTTTTTTCAATGATTTTACCTAGTTTTATCCAGTGATATTTAACTGTTTTTTTCCTACAATTGAGTATCCAATCCTTTTTTTAGAATAATTTGCACCTATAAGTATTCTTACATTACATTAAGCTACTAAATTGAAAGAGTATAGAATTTATTATTTGATATAACGGTATATTGCAAAGCGGTTTTTTCATAGTTTTTGTCTTGTAAACCTGAAGCGTTTTAATTGTATATATACAAGTAGTTTTTAACTTTATCAGAATTTGCTATAAACCATAAAATGTAGTGTTTTCAATGATATTAGCTATTTTATCGGTTTATATATAGCTGTTTTTTTCCTAAATATTGAAGTATAAAAATCCTCTTTTTTAGAATAATTTTGCACCTATAAGTTAGCTTACTTACTTAAGCTATTAAATTAAAGAGTAGTGGTTATTATGGTGATAAACGGTATATTTGCAAGCTATTTTCATAGTTTCTTCTAAACTGGAAGCGTTTTTGTATATATACAAGTAGTTTTTACTTATCGATTTTCTTAATAACCCATAAATGTAGTGTTTTCGATGCAATTAGCTATGTTAATCGGTGATATATAGGCTTTTTTTTCCTACAAATTGAAGTATACAATAATTTTTTTTTAGAATAATTTGCCCATATAAGTATCTTTCATTTACATTAAGCCTAATAAATAAAGAGTAAGAGGCAATTTATTGTGATATAACGGTATATTCCAAGCGTTTTTTTCATAGTTTTCTTGTAAACTGTAAGCGTTATTGTATATCATAACAAGTAGTTTTACTTATCATATTTGCCTATAAACCCCTTAAAAGTTATGTTTTTTCAATGATGGTTACGCTATTTTATCCGGGTGATATATAGGCTGTTTTTGCCTACAAATTGAAGTGTACAATCCTTTTTTTTAGAATAATTTTTGCACCTAGTAAGTATCTTACATTACATTTAAGCTAATAAATTAGGAGTAAGAAGTTAATTCATTTTGTGATATAAGCGTTATATTGCAAGCGTTTTTTCATAGTTTCTTGTACCCTGAAGCGTTATTGGTATATATAGCAAAGTAGTTTTAACTTATCAATTGCCTATAAACCCATAAAATTTTAGTGGTTTTTTCAATTGATTGTTAGCTAGTTATCAGTGTATATTACTGTTTTCCCTACAAATTTAAGTATAAAATCTTTTTTTTAATTAAATTTGCACCTATAAGTAGCTTACATTACTTAAGCTATTAAATACATAGTAGAGGTTATTTTATTGTGGATATAACCGGAATTATTGCAAGCGTTTTTTTTCATAGTTTCTTCTAAACTGTAAAGCGTTATTGTATAGAATACAAGTATTTTTACTTATAGTTATTGCTATAATAGGAAAGCCATAAAATGTAGTGTTTTTTCAATGATTTTAGCTAGTTATCAGTGGATATATAGCTTTTTTCCTACAGAATTTGAAGTATAACATATTTTTTTTTAGAATAAGTTTGCAACCTATACACGTAGCTTACATTACATTAAAGCTATTAAATAGAAGAGTACGAGTTATTTATTGTTGATATAACGTATATTGCAAGCGTTTTCATAGCCTTCTTGTAAACTGTATGTTTATTGTAATATATACAAGTATTCTTACTTATCATAATTGCTATAAACCCCCTAAAAATTTGTGTTTTCAATGATATTACCTATTTTATCGGTGAGTATAATAGCTGTTTCCTATAATTGAAGGTATAAAATCCTCTTTTTTAGAATACTTTGCACCTATAGGAGCTTTTTACATTTAACATTAAGCTATTAAATGAAGATAAGAGGTTATATATTTTGATATAACGGTATAATTGGCAAGCGTTTTTTTTCATAGTTTCTTCTAAACTTAGAGTTAAGTGTATATAGACAAGTTAGTTTTACTTATTATTATTGCTATAAAACCCCATATGAAATGTTAGTGTATTCAATGATTTTAGCTAGTTTATCAGTGATATATTAGCTGTTTTTTCCTACAAATTGAAGTATAAAATACCTCTTTTTAGAATAATTTGCACCTTAAGTAGCTTACATTAAATTAAAGCTATTAAAAAGAAGAGTAAGAAGGTTATTTATTGTGATTATAACGGTATATGCATGCGTTTTTCATAGTTTCCTTGTAAACTTGTAGCGTTATTGTATATATAGCCCGTAGTTTTACTTATTATAGTTTTGCTATAAACCCATAAAATGTAGTGTTTTTAATGATAATAGCTATTTATCAGTGATATATGGCCTGTTTTCCCTACCAATTGGTAAAATCCTCTTTTTTAGTAATAATTTTTGCACCTATAAGACTTACATTACATTAATCTAGTAAATAGAAGAGTACGAGGTTGATTTTTGTGATATAACGGTATATTCAAAGCGTTTTTTCATAGTTTCTTTAACACTGGAAGCGTTATTTATATATAACAAGTAGTTTTCACTTATCATATTGCTATAAAACCCAATAAAATCGTTTGTTTTCAATGATATTAATAGCTATTTATCGTTGATATATAAGCTTGTTTTCCTACAAATGAAGTATAAAATCCTCTTTTTTAGAATATTTTTGCACCTATAAGTAGCTTTAACTTACTTCAGCTATTAAAAAGAAGAGTAAAGGTTATTTTATTGTTGTGATA
Organism: Chionoecetes opilio; assembly: GCA_016584305.1. Classification (NCBI taxonomy): domain Eukaryota; kingdom Metazoa; phylum Arthropoda; class Malacostraca; order Decapoda; family Majidae; genus Chionoecetes; species Chionoecetes opilio. Next base: position 84,579 of record JACEEZ010007270.1, on the reverse strand, counting down.
TAACGTTATACTATGCAAGCGTTTTTTTTCATAGTTTCTTGTAAACCTTAGCGTTATTGTATATATACATGGCGTTTTTCACTTATTATAATTGCTATAACCCATAAAATGTAGTGTTTTCAATGATTTTTTAGCTAGTTATCAGGGATATATACTCTGTTTTTCCTACAAATTGAAGTATAAAATTCGCTTTTTGTTTTTAGAATACTTTGGCAAATTAGTAGCTTACATTACATTTAAAGAATATGAATAGAAGAGTAAAGGAGTTTTTTAGTGTGATAAACGGGTCAATAGTTGCAAGCGTTTTTTCATATTTCCATTGTAAACTGTATCGTTATTGTATATACACAATTACTTTTACTTATCATAATTGCTATAAAAAACCCTAAACATGTAGTGTTTTCACTGATATTTAGCTTATTTATCGGTGATATAATAGGCTGTTTTCCTACAATTGGAAGTATAACAATCCTCTTTTTAGATATAATTTTGCACCCAAAGTAGCTTACATTAACATTAAATTCCTATTCAATAAAGAGTAAGAGGTTATTTATTGGTGATATAACGTTATTTTAGCAAGAGTTTTTCATAGCTTCTTGTAAACTGTACGTTAAATTGTATAGATTACAAGTAGTTTTACTTATCAGATTGCTATAAAACCCATAAAATGTTAGTGTTTTCATGGATTATTTAGCTATTTTATCCGGTGATATAATCAGCTGTTTGCCTATAAATTGAAGTATACAATCCTTTTTTTAAATTAGAATAATTTGCACCTATAGTATCTTACATTACATTCGAGCTAATAAATAGAAGAGTAAGAAGTTATTTCATTTTGTGATAATAGCGTTAATATTGGCAAGCGTTTTTTTCATAGTTTCTTGTAAACTGAAGCGTTTATTGTATATATAAAGGTAGTTTTACTTATCTAGATTTGGCTAATAAATCCCTAAAATGTAGTGTTTTTTCGATGTATTGGCTTATTTTATCGTGATTATATAGCTGTTTTTTCCTACAAATTGAAGTATACGCTAATTTTTTTAAGAATCATTTGCACCTATAAGTAGCGTACATTACATTTAAGCTAATAAAATTAGAAGAGTAAGAGGAAATTTATTGGTTGATATACGGTATATTCCAAGCGTTTTTTCCATAGTTTTTTTCTTGTAAACTGTAAGCCGTTTTGTATAATATACCAAGTAGTGTTAACTTATCATATTGCTATAACCCTTAAAATGTAGTTTTTTTCAATGATGTTAGCTATTTATCGGTGATATATAGCTGTTTTCCTACAAAGTGAAGTATAAAATCCTCTTTTTAGAATACTTTGCACCTATAAGTAGCTTACATTACATTAAGCTATTAAATAGAAGAGTAAGAGGTTATTTATTGTGATATAACGGTTTATTGCAAGCGTTTTTCATAGTTTCTTGTAAACTGTAGCGTTATTGTGTATATACATGTAGTTTTACTTATCATATTGCTATAAACCCATAAAATGTAGTGTTTTCAATGATTTTAGCTAGTTATCAGTGATATATAGCTGTTTTCCTACAAATTGAAGTATAAAATCCTTTTTTTAGAATAATTTGCAAATATAAGTAGCTTACATTACATTAAGCTATTAAATAGAAGAGTAAGAGGTTATTTATTGTGATATAACCGTATATTGCAAGCGTTTTTCATTGTTTCTTGTAAACTGTAGCGTTATTGTATATATACAAGTAGTTTTATTTATCATATTGCTATAAACCCATAAAATGTAGTGTTTTAAATGATATTAGCTATTAATCGGTGATATATAGCTGTTTGCCTACAAATTGAAGTATAAAATCCTCTTGTTAGAATAATTTGCACCTATAAGTAGCTTACATTACATTAAGCTATTAAATAGCAGAGTAAGAGGTTATTTATTGTGATATAACGGTATATTGCAAGCGTTTTTCATAGTTTCTTCTAAACTGTAGCGTTATTGTATAAATACAAGTAGTTTTACTTATATTATTGCTATAAAGCCATAAAATGTAGTGTTTTCAATGATTTTAGCTAGTTATCAGTGATATATAGCTGTTTTCCTACAAATTGAAGTATAAAATCTTTTTTTTAGAATAATTTGCACCTATAAGTAGCTTACATTACATTAAGCTATTAAATAGAAGAGTACGAGGTTATTTATTGTGATATAACGGTATATTGCAAGCGTTTTTCATAGTTTCTTGTAAACTGTAGCGTTATTGTATATATACAAGTAGTTTTACTTATCATATTGCTATAAACCCATAAAATGTTGTGTTTTCAATGATATTAGCTATTTATCGGTGATATATAGCTGTTTTCCTACAAATTGAAGTATAAAATCCTCTTTTTAGAATAATTTGCACCTATAAGAAGCTTACATTACATTAAGCTAATAAATAGAAGAGTAATAGGTTATTTATTGTGATATAACGGTATATTGCAAGCGTTTTTCATAATTTCTTGTAAACTGTAGCGTTATTGTATATATACAGATTGAAGTATAAAATCCTCTTTTTAGAATAATTTGCACCTATAAGTAGCTTACATTACATTAAGCTAATAAATAGAAGAGTAAGAGGTTATATATAGTGATATAACGGTATATTCCAAGCCTTTTTCATAGTTTCTTGTAAACTGTATTGTTATTGTATATATACAAGTAGTTTTACTTATTATATAGCTATAAACCCATAAAATGTAGTGTTTTCAATGATTTTAGCTAGTTATCAGTGTTATATAGCTGTTTTCCTACAAATTGAAGTATAAAATCCTCTTTTTAGAGTAATTTGCACCATAAGTAGCTTACATTACATTAAGCTATTAAATAGAAGAGTAGGAGGTTATTTATTGTGATATAACGGTATATTGCATGCGTTTTTCATAGTTTCTTGTAAACTGTAGCGTTATTGACAAGTAGTCTTACTTATTATATTGCTATAAACCCATAAAATGTAGTGTTTTCAATGATTTTACCTAGTTATCAGTGATATATAGCTGATTTCCTACAAATTGAAGTACACAATCCTTTTTTTAGAATAATTTGCACCTATAAGTATCTTACATTACATTAAGCTAATAAATAGAAGAGTAAGAATATCATTGTNTAGTTTTAAACTTTTTAATTTTTTAAACCCTAAAATTATGTTTTCAATGTTTTTTATGTTCATAATTAGTGTTTTCTAAAATAAGTATAAAATCTTTTTTGAATAATTTGCAATATAAAATCCAAAATTTTACAAAAACTTATTTCATTAAGCTATTAAATAGAAGAGTAAGAGGTTATTTATTGTGATATAACCGTATATTGCAAGCGTTTTTCATTGTTTCTTGTAAATGTAGCGTTTTTGTATATATACAAGTAGTTTTATTTATCATATTGCTATAAACCCATAAATGTAGTGTTTTAAATGATATTAGCTATTAATCGGTGATATATAGCTGTTTGCCTACAAATTAAAGTATAAAATCCTCTTGTTAGAATAAATTTTCACCTATAAGTAGCTTACATTACATTAAGCTATTAAATAGCAGAGTAAGGGTTTTTTATTGTGATATAACGGTATATTGCAAACGTTTTTCATATTCTTCTAAACTGTAGCTTTATTGTATAAATACAAGTAGTTTTACTTATATTATTGCTATAAAGCCATAAAATGTAGTGGGTTTTTAATGATTTTAGCTAGTTATCAGTGATATATAGCTGTTTTCCTACAAATTGAAGTATAAAATCTTTTTTTAGAATAATTTGCACCTATAAGTAGCTTACATTACATTAAGCATTAAATAGAAGATAGAGGTTATTTATTGTGATATAACGGTATATTGCAAGCGTTTTTCATAGTTTCTTCTAAAACGTTATTTTTTTATAATAAATATTTTTTTATTTTAAACCCATAAAATGTTGTGTTTTCATGAAATTAGCTATTATCGGTGATATATAGCTGTTTTCCTACAATTTAAGTATAAAATCCTCTTTTTAGAATAATTTGCACCTTTAAGAAGCTTACATTACATTAAAGCTAATAAATAGAAGAGTAAAAGGTTATTTATTGTGATATAACGGTATATTGCAAGCGTTTTTCATAATTTCTTCTAAACTGTAGCGTTATTGTATATTAAAAAGTAGTTTACTTATTATATTTCTATAAAACCCCTAAAAGTTAGTGTTTTCAATGATTTTAGCTAGTTATCAGTGATTATAGTTGTTTTCTTACAAATTGAAGTATAAATCCTCTTTTTAGAATAATTTGAAACCCATAATAGTTACATTACATTAACTAATAAATAGAAGAGTAAGAGGTTATATATAGTGATATAACGGTAATTCCAAGCCTTTTTATAGTTTCTTGTAAACTGTATTGTTATTGTTTATATACAAGTAGTTTTACTTATTTATAGCTATAAACCCATAAAATGTAGTGTTTTCAATGATATTAGCTAGTTTCGTGATATATAGCTGTTTTCCTAAAAAATTTAAGTATAAAATCCTCTTTTTAGAATAATTTGCACCTATAAGTAACTTACATTTACGTTAAGCTATTAAATAGAAAAGGGAAGAGGTTATATATTGTGATATAAATATTTGCAAGCGTTTTTCATGTTTTTTGGCGATAGTTTCTTTAATTTATTTTTTGTATAAACCCTAAAATTTTTTAATATATTGCTATTAAAGGGAAATGTGTTTTCCTACATTTTGGGATATAACTTTTTTAAAAATTGAATATAAACTCTTTTTAAATTTAAATTGAAATAATAGTTAATAATTATTATAAAGGAAATTTAAGGTTTTTTGTGTTCTAAATGAGCGTTTTTTAAACAATAGTTTCTTTATTTGCTTTTACCATACAAGTGTTTTTTATTATTTTGCTATAACATAAATTAGTGTTTTCTTAAATTGAACTATAAAAACTTTTTAAAAATTGAAATATAATTCTTTTAATATTTACCTTTACATTACATTAAGCTATTAAATAGAAGAGTAGGAGGTTTTTTATTGTGATATAACGGTATATTGCATGCGTTTTATAGTTTCTTGTAAACTGTAGGTTATTGTATATAAACAGTTAGTTTTACTTATTATATTGCTATAAACCCAAAAAGGTTATTTTTCAATGTTTTTTCAGTTATAAATGTTAAATGTTTTCCTACAATTTTTTAAATTTTTTGAATTTTATAAAAAGTAGCTTACATTACATTAAGCTATTATAAAAAGAATAAAAGGTTATTTATTGTGATATAACGGTAAAATTGCATGCGTTTTTCATTGTTTCTTGTAAACTGTAGCGTTATTGTATATATACAAGTAGTTTTACTTATTATCTATAAAGCCATAAAATGTAGTGTTTTCAATGATTTTAGCTAGTTATCAGTGATATATAGCTGTTATCCTACAATTGAAGTATAAAATCTTTTTTTAGATTAATTTGCACCTATAGTACTACATACATTAAGCTATTAAAAAGAAGATACAGGTTATTTATTCTGATATAACGGAAAATATTTCAAGTTTTTAAGTTTTTGTAAACGTATTTTTATATTATACAATAAGTTTATTATCAGATTGCTATTACCTAAATTATGTTTTCAATAATAGAGTTATCCCGGGATTTATTTTTTACAATTAATAAAACTTCTTTTAATAATTTCAATATAAGATTTAAACTTAATTTTGAAATAAAGTTATTTATTTGATATAGTTATTCAACTTTTAAGTTCTTTATGTATTATGATATTTAGTTTTTTTTATTATTGCTATAAACCCATAAATGTAGTGTTTTCAATGATTTTAGCTAGTTTCAAATATAAACTTTTTTAAAAATTGAATATAAATCTTTTAAATAATTTGAAATAGAAGTAGTAAATTAGTTTTTAAAGAGATAAAGGTTATTTAAGGTTTTCATTTTTTTAAGCGTTTTATTGTTTTTAAATGTCGTTATTGTATATATACAAGTATTTTTTTCTATGTATAAACCCCATATGTGTTTTTAAATGTTTAGCAAATTAAGTAAAACTTTTGTTTAAATTGAAATATAAATTCTTTTTAAAAAATTACATTTAAATAGCTTAATACATAAATAAAGGAAATTAGGTTTTTTGTATAAACGGTATTTGCAAGGTTTTTTTATAGTTTCTTCTAAACTGTAGCGTTATTGTATAAATACAAGTAGTTTTACTTATAATTCTATAAAGCCATAAAATGTAGTGTTTTCAATGATTTTAGCTATTTATCAGTGATATATAGCGTTTTCCTACAAATTGAAGTATAAAATCTTTTTTTAGAATAATTTGCACCTATAAGTAGCTTACATTACATTAAGCTATTAAATAGAAGAGTACGAGGTTATTTATTGTGATATAACGGTATATTGCAAGCGTTTTTCATAGTTTCTTGTAAACTGTAGCGTTATTGTATATATACAAGTAGTTTTACTTATCATATTGCTATAAACCCATAAAATGTTGTGTTTTCAATGATATTAGCTATTTATCGGTGATATATAGCTGTTTTCCTACAAATTGAAGTATAAAATCCTCTTTTTAGAATAATTTGCACCTATAAGAAGCTTACATTACATTAAGCTAATAAATAGAAGAGTAATAGGTTATTTATTGTGATATAACGGTATATTGCAAGCGTTTTTCATAATTTCTTGTAAACTGTAGCGTTATTGTATATATACAGATTGAAGTATAAAATCCTCTTTTTAGAATAATTTGCACCTATAAGTAGCTTACATTACATTAAGCTAATAAATAGAAGAGTAAGAGGTTATATATAGTGATATAACGGTATATTCCAAGCCTTTTTCATAGTTTCTTGTAAACTGTATTGTTATTGTATATATACAAGTAGTTTTACTTATTATATAGCTATAAACCCATAAAATGTAGTGTTTTCAATGATATTAGCTAGTTATCGGTGATATATAGCTGTTTTCCTACAAATTGAAGTATAAAATCCTCTTTTTAGAATAATTTGCACCTATAAGTAGCTTACATTACATTAAGCTATTAAATAGAAGAGTAGGAGGTTATTTATTGTGATATAACGGTATATTGCATGCGTTTTTCATAGTTTCTTGTAAACTGTAGCGTTATTGTATATATACAAGTAGTTTTACTTATTATATTGCTATAAACCCATAAAATGTAGTGTTTTCAATGATATTAGCTATTTATCGGTGATATATAGCTGTTTTCCTACAAATAGATGTGTAAAATCCTTTTTTTAGAATAATTTGCAAATATAAGTAGCTTACATTACATTAAGCTATTAAATAGAAGAGTAAGAGGTTATTTATTGTGATATAATGGTATATTGCAAGCGTTTTTCATAGTTTCTTGTAAACTGTAGCTTTATTGTATATATACAAGTAGTTTTACTTATCATATTGCTATAAACCCATAAAATGTAGTGTTTTCAATGATATTAGCTAATTATCGGTGATATATAGCTGTTTTCCTACAAATTGAAGTATACCATCCTTTTTTTAGAATAATTTGCACCTATAAGTAGCTTACATTACATTAAGCTAATAAATAGAAGAGTAAGAGGAAATTTATTGTGATATAACGGTATATTCCAAGCGTTTTTCATAGTTTCTTGTAAATTGTAGCGTTATTGTATATATACAAGTAGTTTTACTTAACATATTGCTATAAACCCTTAAAATGTAGTGTTTTCAATGATTTTAGCTAGTTATCAGTGATATATAGCTGTTTTCCTACAAATTGAAGTATAAAATCCTTTTTTTAGAATAATTTGCATATATAAGTAGCTTACATTACATTAAGCTATTAAATAAAAGAATAAGAGGTTATTTATTGTGATATAACGGTATATTGCATGCGTTTTTCATTGTTTCTTGTAAACTGTAGCGTTATTGTATATATACAAGTAGTTTTACTTATTATATTGCTATAAAGCCATAAAAAGTAGTGTTTTCAATGATTTTAGCTAGTTATCAGTGATATATAGCTGTTATCCTACAAATTGAAGTATAAATTTTTTTTTTTAGAATAATTTGCACCTATAAGTAGCTTACATTACATTAAGCTATTAAATAGAAGAGTACGAGGTTATTTATTCTGATATAACGGTATATAGCAAGCGTTTTTCATAGTTTCTTGTAAACTGTAGCGTTATTGTATATATACAAGTAGTTTTACTTATCAGATTGCTATAAACCCATAAAATGTAGTGTTTTCAATGATATTAACTAGTTATCGGTGATAAATAGCTGTTTTCCTACAAATTGAAGTATAAAATCCTCTTTTTAGAATAATTTGCACCTATAAGTAGCTTACATTACATTAAGCTATTAAATAGAAGAGTAAGAGGTTATTTATTGTGATATAACGGTATATTGCAAGCGTTTTTCATAGTTTCTTCTAAACTGTAGCGTTATTGTATATATACAAGTAGTTTTACTTATTATATTGCTATAAACCCATAAAATGTAGTGTTTTCAATGATTTTAGCTAGTTATCAGATATATATAGCTGTTTTCCTACAAATTGAAGTATAAAATCCTTTTTTTAGAATAATTTGCAAATATAAGTAGCTTACATTACATTAAGCTATTAAATAGAAGAGTAAGAGGTTATTTATTGTGATATAACGGTATATTGCAAGCGTTTTTCATAGTTTCTTCTAAACTGTAGCGTTATTGTATAAATACAAGTAGTTTTACTTATATTATTGCTATAAAGCCATAAAATGTAGTGTTTTCAATGATTTTAGCTAGTTATCAGTGATATATAGCTGTTTTCCTACAAATTGAAGTATAAAATCTTTTTTTAGAATAATTTGCCCACCTATAAGTAGCTTACATTACATTAAGCTAATTAAATAGAAGAGTACGAGGTTATTTATTGTGATATAAGGTTATATTCAAGCGTTTATCATAGTTTCTTGGAAACTGTAGGCGTTATTGTATATATCACAAGTAGTTTACTTATCATATTGCTATAAAACCATAAAATGTTGTCGGTTCAATGATTCATTAGCTATTAAATCGGTGATAATAGCTGTTTGCCTTACAATTTGGAAGTATAAATACTTTGTTAGAAATAATTGCATGCATATTTTTATGTAGCTTACTTACATTACGCTATAAATAGCAGAGTAAGAGGTTAGTTATTTATGATTATAACGGTATATGCAAGCGTTTTTCATTGTTTCTTGTAAACTGTTAGCGTTATGTAATTATACAAGTAGTTTTACTATATATTGCGCTATAAACCATAAAATTGTAGTGTTTCATTTGACTTTTAGCTAGTTATCAGTGATATCTTAGCTGTTTTCGTTACAAATAGAAGTATACAATCCTTTTTTTTCGAATAATTTTCACATATAAGTTGCTTACATTACATAAGCTATTAAATAGAAGAGTAAAGAGGTTATATATTGTGATATAACGATATATTGCAAGCGTTTTTCATAGTTTCTTCTAAACTGTAGCGTTATTGTATAAATACAAGTAGTTTTTACTTATATTATTGCTATTAAAGCCAAAAAATGTAGTGTTTCAATGATTTTCAGTAGTTATCAGTGATATATAGCTCTTTTCTACAAATGAAGTATAAAATTCTCTTCTTGAATAATTTGCACCCTATAAAAGAAGCTTACATTACATTTAAGCTAATAAATAGAAAGAGTATGTTATTTTATTGTGATATAACGGCTATATTTGCCAAGCGTTTCATAGTTTCTTGTAAACTGTAGCGTTATGTGTATATATACATGTAGTTTTACTTATCGATTGCTATAAACCCAATAAAATGTAGTGTTTTTCAATGATTTTAGTATTATCAGTGATATATACCGTCTGTTTTCCTACAACTTGAAGTATTAAAATCCTTTTTTTAGAGAATATTTGTAAATATAAGTAGCTTACATTACATTAAGTATAAATAAAAGAGTAAGAGGTTATTTATGATGATTTATAACGTATATTGCAAGCGTTTTTCATTGTTTCTTGTAAACTGTAGAGTTATTGTACATACAAGTAGTTCTTACTTATCCATATTGCTATAAAAACCATAAATGCTAGTGTTTTTCATTGATTTTAGCTCGTTATCAGTGATCATAGCCTGTTTCGTACAATAGAAGATACAATCCTTTTTTTTAGAATAATTTGCACATATCAATTAGCTTACATACCATTAGCTATTACATAGAGGAGTAAGAGGTTATATAATTGTGATATAACGATATATTGCCAAGCGTTTTTCATAGTTTCATTTACTAAATTGTAGCGTTATTGTATATTATCCATGTAGTTTTACTTATTATATTACTATAAAGCCATAAAAATGTAGTGTTTTCAATGATATTATGCTATTTATCCCCCCCCCCCCCCCCCCCGGTATATATAGCTGTTTCCTACAAATTGATAGTATAAAAATTCTCTTTTAGATAATTTGCACCTATAAGTGCTTAATTACATTAAGCTATTAAATAGAAAGAGGAAGAGGTTATATATTTTGATATAACGGATATTGCAAGCGTTTTCAGAGTTTCTTCTAAAACTGTAGCGTTATTGTATATATACAAGTAGTTTTACTTATTATATTAGCTAATCAAACCTACTAAATGTGTGTTTTCAATGATTTTAGATAGTTATCAGTGATATATTAGCTGTTTCTACAAATTAAATATAAAAATCCTCTTTTAGGAATAATTTGAACCTATAAGTAGCTACATTACATTAAGCTATTAAATAGAAGAGTAGGAGGTCTATTTATTTGTGATATAACTGGATATGGCATGACGTTTTTCATAGTTTCTTGTAAACTGTAGCGTTATTGTATATAACAGTTAGTTCTACTTATATTATATTGCATAACCATAAATTGTAGTGTTTCAATGATTTTACTAGTTATCCCCTCCCCAGTGATGTATAGTGTTTCCTACAAATGAAGTATACAATCCTTTTTTTAGAATAATTTTCCCTATAAGGATCTAGACATTACCATTTAAGTAATCAAATAGAAGAGTAAGAAGTTATAATTGGGATATAACTGGTATATGCAAGCGTTTTTTTCATAGTTTCTTGTAAACTGAAGCGTTATTGTATATATACAAGTAGTTTTACTGATCAGAGTGATATAAACCCAATAAAATGTAGTGTTTTCGATGATATTAGCTATTTATCGGTGATATATAGCTGTTTTCCTACCAAATTGAAGTATACAATAATTTTTTAGAATAATTTGCACCTATACAGTAGCTGACATTACATTAAGCTAAAATAGAAGAGTAAGAGGAAATTTATTGTGATCTACCGGTCTTATTCCAAGCGTTTTTCATAGGTTTCTTGTAAAAATGTAGCGTATGTATATATATACAAGTAAGTTTTACGTATCAATTGCTAATAAACCCTTTAAAATGTAAGTGTTTTCAATGATGTTAGCTATTACGGTTGATATATATAGCTGTTTTCATACAAAGTGAAGTATAAAATCCTTTTTAGAATAATTTGCCACCATAAGATAGCTTACATTACATAAGCTATTAAATAGAAGAGTAGAGGTTATTTATGTGATATAACGGTATATTGCATGCTTTTTTGTTTTCATCGTTTCTGTAAACTGAGCGTTAGTGGAATTACAAAGTAGTCTTTACGTATTATATTGCTATAAACCAAAAGGTAGTGTTTTCAATCGATATTAGCTATTTATCGGTGATAAATTATAGCGTTCTCCTACAAATGAAGTACTAAAATCCTACTTTTTAGAATAATTTGACCCCTTAAACGTAGCTTCACATACATTAAGCTATTAAATAGAAGGAGTAGGAGGTTATTTATTGCTGATATAACGGTATATTGCATGCGTTTTCATCGTTTCTTGGTAAACTGTAGGTTATCATATATTACAAGAGTTTTTACTTATTATATGCTATAAACCCAAAAATGTAGTGTTTTCAATGATATATTAGCTATTTATCGGGATATATAGCTGTTTTACCTAAAATTGCAAAGGTATAAAAATCCTCTTTTTAGACATAATTTGCACCTATAGAAGCTCAATTACATTAAGCAATAAATAGAAGAGTAAGAGGTTATTTATTGGGACTATAACGTATATTGCAAAAGCTTAAGCGATTTTTAATAGTTCTTCTAAAAACTGTAGCGGATATGGTATAATAACAAAAGAAGTTTTACTTATTATAGTCTATTAAGCCATAAAAATGTAGTGTTTTCAATGATAACAAGTAATTATCAGGATATATAGCGTTTTTCCTACAATTGAAGTAAAAAATCCTCTTTTAGTATTAATTTGCACCTATAAGTAGCTTACATTACATTAGATATTAACATAGAAGAGTAAGAGGTATTTATTGTGATATAACGGTATATTGCAAGGTTTTTTCATAGTTTCCTTCTAAATTGTAGCGTTATTGTATATCTAACAGTAGTTTATCATTATATTGATATAAACCCATAAAATGTTAGTGTTTGTCAATGATTTTAGATAGTTATCAGTGATCATATAGCTGTTTTCATACAAATAGATGTGGTAAAATCCTTTTTTTAGCATAATATTGCAAAATAAGTAGCTAAATTACCATTAAGATACTTAAATAGAAGAGTAAGAGGTGATTTATTGGTCCGGATAATGCGTATTATTGCAAGCGTTTTTCATTGTTTCTTGTAAACTGTAGATTATTGAATATATACAAGTAGTTTTCACTTATCATATTGCTATAACACCCAAAAAATGTAGTTTGTCATGATTTTAGCTAGTTATCAGTGAATATAGATGTTTTTCCTACAACATTGAAGTATTTGAAACAATCCTTTTTTTAGAATAATTTGCCAACTATAAGTAGCTACATTACATTCAAGCTATTAATACGAAAGAGTTAGAGGTTATTTATTGTGATATAACGGTATATTGCAAGCCGCTTTTTCATAGTTTCTTGTAAAACTGTAGGTTATTGTATCTATACAAAGTAGTTTGTACTTATCATATTGCTATATAAAACCCATAAAAATGGTTGTGTTTTCAAACTGATTTAGCTATTTATCGGTGAATATAGCGTTTCCTACAAATGAAGTATTAAAATCCTCTTTGTTTGTCATGAATAATTTGCACATATTAAGAAGTTACACATTACATTAAAGCTGAATAAATAGAAGAGTAATAGGTATTAATTGTGATATAACGGTATATTGCAAGCGTTTTTCATAATTTCTTGTAAACTGTTAGCGTATTGTGTATATATACAGATTGAAGTATAAAATCTATTTTTTAGAATAATTTGCAACATATAAGTAGCTTACAGTACTTAAGCTAATAAATGAAAGAGTAAGAGGTTACTATATAGGTGATATTTAGAACGGTATAGTCCAAAGCCTTTTTCCTAGTTTCTTGTAAACTGTTATTGTTATTGTCGAGATACAAGTAGTTAACCTTAGTACATAGCTATAAACCCCATAAAATGTAGTGTTTTCACACTGATTTTAGCTAGTTATCAGTTGTTATATAAGCTGTTTTCCTACAAATTGAAGTATAAAAATCCTCTTTTTAGATAATTTGCACCTATAAGTAGCTACATAACATTAAGCTATTAAATAGAAGAGTAGGAGGTTATTTTAAGTGGGACTATAAATCGGTATATTTGCATGCGTTTTCAAGTTTCTTGTAAACTGTAGCGTATTGCCAAAGTATAGTCTTACTTATTATATGCTATAAACCCAAAACTGTAGTGTGTTCAATGATTTACCTAGTTATCAGTGATATATAGCTGATTTCCTACAAATTGAAGTACACAATCCTTTTTTTTAGTAATAATTTGCACCTATAAGTATCTTACATTACATTAAGCTAATAAATAGAAGAGTAAGAAGTTATTCATTGTAATATAACGGTATATATTGCAAGCGTTTTTTCAAGTTTTGTGTAAACTATGAAGCGTTATTGTATATAACAAGTAGTTTTACTTCATCAAGATGCTATAAAACCATAAAATGTAGTGATTTCAATGATAATTAGCTATTTTTCGGTGATACTATACTGTTTGCTAACAAATTGAGTATAAAACGTCTGTTAGAATAATTTGCCACCTATAAAGTAGCTTACATTACATAAGCTATTAAATAGAAGAGTAAGAGGTTATATATTGTAGATAACGTGTATTTGCAAGCGTTTTTCATAGTTTTCTTCAAAACTGAAGCGTTATGTGTGATACAAGTAGTTTTTCTTATTATATTGCTATAAAGCCATAAAAATGTAGTGTTTCAATGATTTTAGCTAGTTATCAGTGATATATAGCTGTTTTCCTACAATATTGAAGTATACAAAATCTCTTTTTAGAATAATGTGCAACTATTAAGTAGACCTTACATTACATTAAGCTATTTTAAAAGAAGAGTAAGAGGTTTGTTTATTGTGATATAACGGTACTATTGCATGGTTTTCATAGTTTCTTGTAAACTGTAGCGTTATTTATATATACACGTAGTTTTACTTATATATTGCTATAAACCCATAAAATGTAGTGTTGTCAATGATATTAGCTATTAAATCGGTGATATATAGCTGTTTTCCTACCAAATTGAAGTATACAATCCTCTTTTTAGAATAATTTGCACCGATAAGTAGCTTACATTACATTAAGCCTATTAAATAGAAGAGTAGAGGTTATTTATTGTGATAAAACGGTATATTGCATGCGTTTTTCATAGTTTCTTTGTAAACTGTAAGCGTTATTGTATATATACAAGTAGTTTACGTATTATATTGCTATAAAACAAATAAAATGTATGGTGTCAATGATATTAGCTATTTCATAGAGAGGTGATATAAATGTTTTCCTACAAATTGCAAGTGTCATAAAATCCTCTTTTAGAATAATTTGCACTATAAGTAGCTACATTCCATTAAGCTATAAATAAGAAGAGTAAGAGGTTATTTATTGTGATATAACGGAGATTGCAAGCGGTTTTCATAGGTTCTTCTAAAAACTGTAGCGTTATTGTATATATAAAAGTAGTTTTACTATTATATGCTATAAGCATAAAATGTAGTGTTTTGCAATGATAATAGAAGTTATCAGTATATATAAGCGTTTTCCTACAAATGAAGTAAAAATCCTCTTTTCTTTAGTATAATTTTGCAACCTATAAGAAGTTACATTACATTAAGCGATTAAATAGAAGAGTAAGAGGTTATTTATTGTGAATAAACGGTATATTGCAAGCGTTTTCAGTAGGTTATTTCTAAATTGTAGCGTTATTGTATATATACCAGTAGTTATTACTTATTACACTTGATATAAAACCCATAAATGTAGTGTTTTCAATGATTTTAGATAGCTATCAGTGATATATAGATGTTTTACTACAATTAGATGTGTAAAATCCTTTTTTAGAATAATTTGCAAAATATAAGTAGCTACATTACATTAAGCTATTAACATAGAAGAGTAAGAGGTTATTTATTGTGTATAATGTATTCTGCACAGCGTTTTTCATTGTTTCTTGTAAACTGTAGCTTTATTGTATATATACAAGTAGTTTTACTTATCATAATGCAAAACCATAAAATGTAGTGTTTTCAATGATATTAGCTAAATTATCGGTGATATATAGCTGTTTTCTACAAATTGAAGTATACCATCCTTTTTTAGAATAATTTGCACCTATACGTAAGCATTACATTACAGTAAAAGCTAATAAATAGAAGGAGTTAAGAGGAAATTTATTGTGATATAACAGGTATATCAAGAGTTTTTTTCATAGTTTCATGTAACTATTGTGCGTTATTGTATATATACAAGTAGTTTTAATGTAACATATTGCTAATAAACCCGTAAAATGTCGTGTTTTCAATGATTTTAGCAGTTATCAGTGTTATATAGACGTTTTCCTACAAATTGAAGTAATAAATCTTTTTTTAGAATAATTGCATCTATAAAGTAGCTTACATACATTAAGCTATTAAATAAACACGAATAAGAGGTTATTATTGTGAGTATAACGGTATATTGCATGCGTTTTAATTGTTCTTGTCAAACTGTAGCGTTAGTGTAGATATTACAAGTAGTTTTTACTTATTATATTGCTATAAAGCCATAAAAAGTAGTGTTTTAATTGATTTTAGATAGTTATCAGATGATATTATAGAGTTATCCTACAATTTGAAGTATAAAAAACCTTTTTTTTGAATAATTTGCAAAATTTAAATATTAATTACATTAACCCATTTTAAAAAGAAGAGTAAAAGGGTTTTTATTGTGATATAACCGATATTGCAAACGTTTTTTTATTTTTTCTTGTAAACTGTAGCGTTTTGTATATATACAAATGTTTTATTTATCATATTTCATAAACCCCTAAATGTAGTGTTTTTAAAAGATATTAGCTTAAACGGTGAATATAGCTGTTGCCCACAAATTGAGTTAAAATCCTCTTTTTTGAATAATTTGCACCTATAAGTACTTACATTACTTAAACTATTAAAAAGCAGAGTAAGAGGTTATTTTGTGATTAACGGTATATTGCAAGCGTTTTTATAGTTTCTTCTAAATGTAGCGTTATTGTTAAATACAAATAGTTTTTCTTAATTATTGCTTAAAGCCATAAAATTAGTGTTTTTTTAATATTTTTTCTATTATCGTGATATAAGCTGTTTTCCTACAAATTGAAGTATAAAACTTTTTTTTTGAATAAATTTGCCCTATAATAGTTTCTTACATTTAAGGTATTAAATAGAAGATCCGAGGGGTTTTTTATTGGATTTAAGGTATATTTCAAACGTTTTTTATAGTTTTTTTGTAAAATGTGCGTTTTGTATATATACAAGTTTTTACTTATCATATTGCTATAAAACCCTAAAATTTGTGTTTTCAATGATTTAGCTATTTTAAACGGGGAAAAAGCGTTTTCCCACTTGAAGTATAAAACCTCTTTTTAGAATAAATTTCCCTTATTGCTTACTTACATTAACTATTAAAAAGCAAGTAAAGGTTTTTTATTGTGATATAAAGGGATATTGCAAGCGTTTTTTTATAGTTTCTTTTAAAAATGTAGCGTTATTGTATATAACATGTTTTTTACTTTTCATATTTCTAAAACCCATAAAAGTAGTGTTTTCAATGATATTAGCTATTTATCGGTGATATATAGCTGTTTTTCCCCGATTGAGTTTAAAAACCTTTTTTATAAAAATTTGCACCTATAATAGCTTACTTTCATTAAGCTAATAAAAAAAAAGTAAGGGTTATATTAGTGATATAAAGTATATTCCAAACGTTTTCAAGTTTTTTTGAAACAGATTGTTTTGTATAAACAGTATTTTACTTTTTATATACTATAAACCCTAAAATGTGTGTTTTCAAAAGATTTTAGCTAGTTTCAGTGATTTAACTGTTTTTCCCACAATTGAAATTAAAATCCTTTTTAGATAATTTGCACCTATAAATTTCTTTCATTAAGCTATTAAATAAAGAGTAGGAGGTTTTATTGTGATATAAAGGTATATTGCATCGTTTTTTCATAGTTTCTTGTAACTGTCCCTTTTTTGTATATATCAAAAGTTTACTTTTTATATTGCTATAAAAACCTAAAATGTAGTGTTTTTTAAAGATTTTCCTAGACAGTGATATATAGCGTTTTTCCCACAAATTGAAGTCACAATCCTTTTTTTTGAATAATTTTCACCTATAAGTTCTTTCATTACATTAACAATAAATAGAAGAGAAGAAATTATTCATTGTGATATAACGGTATATTTTCAAGCGTTTTTCATAGTTTTTTTTTAAACTGAAGCGTTTTTGAATATTACAAGTATTTTACTTACGATTTCTATAAAACCCCTAAAATGAGTGTTTTCAATAAAATTTGCTATTTTCGGTGTATAAGCTGTTTGCCCAAATTTTAAAATATAAAATCGTTTGTTAAATAATTTGACCATAATAGCTTTCATTTCATTAAAATATTAAAAAAATAAGAGGGTTTTTATTGTGTAAACGGTATATTTCAAGCGTTTTTTTATAGTTTCTTTTAACTGAAACGTTATTGTGTTATACAAATAGTTTTCTTATTTTTGCTATAAAACCTAAATGTAGTGTTTTCAAAGTTTTTGCTAGTTTTTCATGATATTAGCTGTTTTCCTACAAAAATTTAATATAAAATCCTCTTTTTTGAATAATTTTCACCTAAGAGTTACTTACAAAACTATTTAAAAAAAAGAGTAAGAGGTTTTTTATTGTGATAAAGTATACATGCGTTTTTTTTTATATTTCTTGTAACTGTAGCGTTATTTTTTATATATACAAGTTTTTTTATTATTAATTTCTATAAACCCCCAAAAATGTAGTGTTTTCAATGAATTTGCTATTTTCGGGGTAATACTGTTTTCCCCACAAATTGAAGTATAAAATCCCCTTTTTTGAATATTTGCACCTATAAGTAGCTTACATTACATTAAGCTATTAAATAGAAGAGTAAGAGGGTTTTTTATTGTGATATAACGGGATATTGCAGCGTTTTCCATATTTTTTCTAAAATTTTAGCTTTTTTGTTATTCCCCAAGTTTTTCTTATTATATTGATATAAAACCCCCTAAAATGTTTGTTTTCAAGATTTTAGTAGTTATCATGATATAAGCTGTTTTTCCTAAATGATGGTAAAAACCTTTTTTTTAGAATAATTTGCAAAAATTTAAATACTTAATTACATTAACTATTAAATAGAAAGTAAAAGGGTTATTTTTTGTGATAATGGTATATTGCAAGCGTTTTCATTTTTTTTGTAAACTGTAGCTTTATTTTATATTACAAGTAGTTTTACTTATCATATTGCTATAAACCCAAAAAGTAGTGTTTTTTAATGATTTTTGCTAGTTATCATGTAATAGCTGTTTTCCCACAAATTGAAGTATACAATCCTTTTTTTAGAATAATTTTCACCTTAAGTACTTTCTTTCATTAAACTATTAATAGAAGAGACAGGTATTTATTTGTATAACGGTATTAGCAAACGTTTTTCAAGTTTCTTTTAAACTGTAGCGTTATTGTTATATACGTAGTTTTACTTATCAGATTTCTTAAACCCATAAAAAGTAGTGGGTTTTTAATGTATTAGCTAGTATCGGGGATAATAGCGTTTTTTACTTGAAGTATAAAAACCCTTTTTTGAATAATTTGACCTATAATAGCTTACATTACATTAAGCTATTAAATAGAAAGTAAGAGGGTTATTTATTGTGATATAAAGGGGTTTTTTGCAACGTTTTTTTATTTTTTTGTAAACGTAACGTTATTAGTTTTAAACGTAGATTGTTTTATCAATAATTTAAACTATAAATTTTAGTTTAAATATTAGCTATTTATTGTTTGTATATATGGTGTTTTTTACAATTAAGTATACAATAATTTTTTGAATAATTGCCCTATAGTTTACATTACATTAGCAAAAAAATAGAGAGATAAGAGTAATTATTGTGATATAACGGTTATTACAAGCGTTTTAATGTTTTTTAAACTGTGAATTATTGTATATAAATGTTTTACTATTTTTATAATTAAATGTATGATTTCATATAATGTATGTTTCAGGGTTTATAGTTTTTAAATGATTTTACTACAATTTTTTAAAATTTCATCAAAACTTACATTATAAGTAGCTTAAAAGAGTTTAAGCTATTTATTGATGATAAGGTTATATTTAACGTTTTTCTAGTTTTCGAAACTGCTTATTATATATTTCCAGTATTTTTAATTATATTATATACATAAAATGTATTTTCAATGATTTTCAGTATTGTATATCTTTTATATACTGATTAAACCTTTAATAAACCCCTTTTTGAATATTTAACTTACATTAAACTTACAATAATAAGTAGTAAAGAGAGTTATTTATATATGGGTATAACGGTATATTTTTCATAGTTTTTAAACTTGTTTTTATACAAGTTTTATATATAAGTGTATAAACCATAAAATTTAGTGTTTCAATATATAGCTTATTAATCTACTATAAAAGAGTTAAATATAATTAGATATACCTTTTAGAAGCATTTCATATTTTAGTACATTAAATTATTTATTAAAAGATAAGGGTTTTTATGTTTAAACGTAATTGCAAGAGTTTTTATATTTCTTAGTAAACTGTAGCGTTAGTGATATTACTAAATTATAAAATCCTTTTAGAATTTATTAACTTAATATAGTACTTACATTACATTAAAATAAATAGAAGAGTGGTATTATTATGTGATATAAATATCAAGGTTTTTCATATTATGGTTTAACTGTTTTGTTATTGTAATATAAGATTATTTATTATTATAACATAAGAACCATAAATGTAGTGTTTTCAATGATTTTATATTGTGATATATAGCTTTTCTACAAATTGAAGTATAAAATCTTTTTTAGAATAATTTGCACCTAAAGTAGCTTAATTACATTAAGCTATTAAATAGAAGAGAGAGTTATTATTGTGATATAACGGTATATTGAGGGTTTTTTACAGTTTCTTGTAAAGTGAAGGTTATTGTAGTATTTCTTTTTTTGCTATAAACCCATAAAAAGTTTTAATGTTTTCACTATTATCAGCTATATATGGTGATTTCCACAATGAAACACAATTTTTTTTTAGAATAATGCACCTATAATATTTCTTACATTAGATAAGATAAGAAGTATCATTGTATATAACGGATAGGCAATTTTTCATATTCTTGTAACTAGCGTATTTATATATACAAGTAGTTTTACTTATCAGATTATAACCCTAATGTATGTTTCATGATATAGTATTTTCGGTTAATGTGTTTGCCTACAAATTGAAGTATAAAATCGTCTTGTTAGAATAATTTGCACCTATAAGTAGCTTACATTACATTAAGCTATTAAATAGAAGAGTAAGAGGTTATATATTGTGATATAACGGTATATTGCAAGCGTTTTTCATAGTTTCTTCTAAACTGAAGCGTTATTGTGTATATACAAGTAGTTTTACTTATTATATTGCTATAAAGCCATAAAATGTAGTGTTTTCAATGATTAGTCATGATGATCAATGCTAGTTATCAGTGATATATAGCTGTTTTCCTACAAATTGAAGTATAAAATCCTCTTTTTAGAATAATTTGCACCTATAAGTAGCTTACATTACATTAAGCTATTTAAAAGAAGAGTAAGAGGTTATTTATTGTGATATAACGGTATATTGCATGCGTTTTTCATAGTTTCTTGTAAACTGTAGCGTTATTGTATATATACAAGTAGTTTTACTTATATATTGCTATAAACCATAAAATGTAGTGTTTTCAATGATATTAGCTATTTATCGGTGATATATAGCTGTTTTCCTACAAATTGAAGTATAAATCTCTTTTTTAGAATAATTTGCACCTATAAGTAGCTTACATTACATTAAGCTATTAAATAGAAGAGTAAGAGGTTATTTATTGTGATATAACGGTATATTGCAAGCGTTTTCCATAGTTTCTTTAAACTGTAGCGTTATTGTATATATACAGTAGTTTTACTTATATATTGTATAAACCCATAAAATGTAGTGTTTTCAATGATTTTAGCTAGTTATCGTGATATATAGCTGTTTTCCTACAAATTGAAGTTAAAATCCTTTTTTAGAATAATTTGCAACATATAAGTAGCTTACATTACATTAAGCTATTAAATAGAAGAGTAAGAGGTTATTTTTGTGATATAACGGTATATTGCAAGCGTTTTTCATAGTTTCTTGTAAACTGTAGCTTATTGTATATATACAAGTAGTTTTACTTATCATATTGCTATAAACCCATAAAATGTAGTGTTTTCAATGATTTTAGCTAGTTATCGTGATATATAGCTGTTTTCCTACAAATTGAAGTATAAATCCTTTTTTAGAATAATTTGCACCTATAAGTAGCTTACATTACATTAAGCTATTATATAGAAGAGTAACGAGGTTATTTATTGTGATATAACGGTATATATGCAAGCGTTTTTCATAGTTCTTGTAAACTGTAGCGTTATTGTATATATACATGTAGTTTTACTTATCAATTTGCTATAAACCCATAAAATGTAGTGTTTACAATGATATTAGCTATTATCGGTGATATATAGCTGTTTTCCTACAAATTGAAGTATAAAATCCTTTTTTTAGAATAATTTGCACCTATAAGTAGCTTACATTACATTAAGCTATTAAATAGAAGAGTAAGAGGTTATTTATTGTGATATAACGTAATGCAAGCGTTTTTTAGTATCTTGCACATAAGTTATTGATTACAGTAGGTATTATCATAATGCTATAAACTATAATGAGTGTTTTCAATGATTATTGTATATAATCGGTGATATAGAGTGTTTTCTACAATATATACAAAAATTTTTTAGAATAATTTGCACCTATAAGTAGCTTACATTATTAAGCTTAATAAATAGAAGTAATGTTTTTAGTATAAACAGTATTTCATTAGCTTTTCATAATTCTGAATGTATTTTATTGTTTATAAGTAGTTTATCTATTATAGTATTCAAACCCATAGAAGTATAAATTCAATGATTTTTAGTTATTTGACTATAGTAGTTTTTCCATAATTAATATAGAAATCGCGTTTTTAATATTTGAACAACGGTATATTGATACTTTCTTAATTTATTTAAAATAGAAGAGTTATGGAAGTTATTTATTTATATAATGTATATTGCATAATTGTTTTCACATTTTCTAGTATAATGTGATTATGATATAACTTATATTATTTTTAAACATAAAATGTTACTATTCAATGATTTACTGTTTATCAGTGAATATAAATGATGTTATAATTGAATACGTAATCATTTTTTTACATATTTCACTATAAGTATTTATATTAATATAAATTGAGGTAGAGTTTTATAGATAAACGTAGTTTTGCAAGATTTTTCTATTTTCGTGTAAATAGCGTTTTATATAAAATAAGTTTACTTATTAGATGCTATAAACCATATAAGTGTTTTCATGAATTAGCTATTTTGTGATAAGTTTTTGCATAAATTGTAATATAAAATCGTTTTTAATATTTTTTGAACTAAAGTTAGTTATTACAATTATATTAATAAATATTTATAGTCATTAAAATATAACGGTATTTCAAGATTTTCATAGTTTCTTCTAAATAACGTTATTCGTGTAATAAGTATTTACTATATTTATAATCCAAAATAGTGTTCATTAATTTATATTAAATCAGTGAATATAGGTTTTCACCAAATTAAGTAAATTTCCTCTTTTTAAAATTTTCTTAAATAGCTTATTAATTAAGTATTTTTAAAAGAAGATATAGTATAATTACTAAATAAGGTTATTAGTTTTCATATTTTCTGTAAAGTGTTTTAAATAAAGTTTACTTTTTAATTATTGAACCATAAATGTATGTTTAATGAATTAACTATTTATGGATAATATAGCTGTTTCACATATTAGTATAAAACCTTTTTAAATTATTTACTTAAGTTATGTTAATACATTAAGCTTTTATTATTATTAAATAAAAGGTTATTTTGTAATATTTTAGCTATATAGGTTTTCCGTTTTCTCAAATAATGTAAAAGTCTTTTTTAAACATTTGAAATATTTATTATTATTAACATTAAAATGTAAGGTTAATGATTTTCTGTTAAGTGATATATAAGCGTTTTTCTAATTTTGTAAAAATCCTTTTTTTTATAGAATATTTCACATATATATTCATAATTAACCATAAAATGTAGGGTTTAAAGGTTTTTCTTGTTATATGTATATAGCACGTTTTTCTTATTAGTAAACTATTTATTTAATACAAGTACTTTTACGTTTAATTCATTAAACCCATAAAATGTAGTTTTCAATATTTTAGTATTTATAAGTATATAGCTGTTTTCCTAAATAGTTTAAACTTTTTTTAATAATTACACTATAGTTTTTAATAATTAGCTATTATCATAAAGTAGGTTTATTTATTAGTATAGTGATATGCAAGCTGTTTTTCATATTTTGATAAATGACTGTTAGATAATATGCACTATTTACTTATAATTAGCTAATTAACAAAAAGTAGTGTTTAAATTTATTAAAGTTATGGGTTTATGTTTCTAAAATGTAAATTATCTTATTAAGATATTTACTAAATGTGCTTAATTACTTAAAGTATTAATAGAAAGTAAAGTATTAATTGTGATATACGTGTTTCCTCAACGTTTATCATAATTTTTTTAAATAATTTACTTATATTAATTACTTTAAGCCAAAAATAGATAGTAATTATTTATATAACGGTATTAAAGTTTTTCAAGATCCTTTAAATGTAGTTTTATTATAGCTATTTTACTATATATTGTTAATCCTTAAAATTAATTTTACATAATTTTTCTAGTTATTGTGATACAATGTTTCTAAAATTAAGCATAAAAACTTTGTTAGATAATTTAACTTAAGATTAATACGTAAGCTATTAAATGAATGTTAAGTAGGTTTTTAAATGATAAAGGTATATTGTAATTATTATTTTCTTTAAATGTATAACCCTTAAATTCAGTAGTTTTTATTTATTATATAACCTAAAATGTTTTTCAAAATTAGTATTATCAATCTTTTAGATAATTTCACCAAATGAAGTATAATTCTTTTTAGATAATTGAACAGAAAGTTTTCATTTGAATAATGTAAATGAAGGTTTTTCATTTTTTGAAATATACGTTATTGTATTTTTCATAGTTTGTATATATTGTATAAACCCTATAAAAGTTTTTAACTTATATTTGCTATAACCATATAACTGTTTCTAAAATTAAGTTAAAATCTCTGTTATAAGCTTTTTCCTAAATAGTATACATTATTATTTAAATAAAAGTAAAGGTTATTATTATATTATACAGAGTATTAAGGTTTCATAGATTTTTGTATATACGTTATGTTATAAAAGTTTTTTTTTACTTATCATATGTTATAAACCCATAAATAGTAGTTTCAATCATATTTAGCTAATTATCGGTGATATATAGCTTTTTCACAAATTGAAGTAACATCTTTTTTTAAATATGTTCAACGTATATTCTTAATTATAAGTTATTTAAATGAGTAAGATTATATTTTATTTGATTAGTAATAATTCAAAAGTTTTTCATAATTTTCTTTAAACTGAGCTTATTTATATATTACTAAATTGAAGTATAAAATCCTCTTTTTAGAATAATTTGCAACTATAGTCTTACATTAATTTAATAAATAGAAGAGTAGAGGTTATTTATGTGATATAACGGTATATTCCAAGCCTTTTTCATAGTTTTTGTAAACTTTGTATTTAATTACAAGAGTTTTACTTATTATACTATAACCCATAAAATGTAGTGTTTTAATTTTTATAGTTAGTGTTATTAGCTTTTCCATACAAATTGAATATAAAATCTTCTTTTTAGAATAATTTTGCACCTATAAGTACTTCATTACATTAAGCTATAAAAGAAGAGTAAGGTTTATTATTGTGATATAACGTATATGCATCGTTTTTCATAGTTTCTTGTAAACTGTAGCGTTATTGATAAATAGTATTTATTATATTGCTAAAACCCATAAAATGTGTGTTTCAATGATATTACTATTTAGTGATATTAGCTGATTTCCTACAAATTGAGTATACAAGTCTTTTAATTTTTGACCTAATTTACCATTAATAAGTATTTTAAATTAAGGTAAAGTGATAATAGTTATTCAATGTATATACGGTTATTGCAAGCGTTTTTCATAGTTTCTTAATAAATTGTAAACAAGTTATTTATATTATTAGTAGTTATAATCAAATTGCTATACATAAAGTAGTTTATATTTTTACATTTTGGTTATATAAATTAATAAAATTGAATATAAAATTTTGCTTAAATAATTTGACTATAATTACATTACATTAATTTAAATTAGAAGAGTATGAGGTTATTATTGGATTACGTATATTATAGTGTTTAATTTAGCTTCATAAATAAGCGTTTTTAATTATAATTTTATAAACTATAATTGCTATAAATTCATAAAATGTGTTTCAATGATTAGTACTGTATCTAAATGAGTTACAGTATTATTATTTTACCAATAATTATTAAATTACTTTTTGAATAATTTGACTTAAGGTTATTATTATATAAACTGTAATGAAGAGTTTTTATTTTTATTTAAACTGTATATTAATCTTTTCATAGTTTTTGTAATACTTGCGTTAACTATAAAATAGTGTTTTATTATTAGTATTTATAACTATAATGTGTTTTTCAATAAAGTACATCTTTGGTTGAAATATTTGCTTTTTTAAAATTGAATTAAAACCTTTTAAATAATTTCACCATAAGTAGCTTACATTACATTAAGCTTATTAAATAGAAAGTTGAGGTTTTTTTTAAATATACGGTATATTGCAAGCTTTATTCATTTTTATAAATAGGTTATTAAATTATAAAGTATTTTATTACTATTCTATCGATAAAATTAGTGTTTTCAATTGATTTTACTTTATCAGTGATATTACTTTATGTTTACAATAATAACAATTCCTTTTTTTTTTGAATAATTTTGCATATAAGTATTACAACATAATATTAAATGAATTAAAGTTTAATTCGTATTATAAACGATATATTACTTATTCATATTTCTTAAATTCGTAAACTTATGTTATGATTAGTTTATTTTAATTATAAGATGTTTTACTTAAAATTGATGTATAAATATTTTTTAGAATTTATCGGTATATAAGCTTTTACATAAATTAAATAAAACTTTTGTGAATAATTGTCATTAACGTAGATTAGCTTTTTACATTTCTTTAAATAAGAGTTAATTGTTATAATTGTGATATACGTTATATTCAAGCGTTTTTCATATTTAATTAATTTAACGTTTTCCTATATCAGTATTATATTTTTCCTCAAAACCATAAAATGCTATTTTTGAATATTTACTAAGTTATCAGTTATTAAGCTATTTATGAAGATAGAAGTTATTATTAATAACTGTTATAGAAGTTTTCTTAGTTGCTTGTAATAACGTTATTTAATATAAATAGATGTGAGTTTATTTAAAACGGTAATTACGTTTTTATATTCCTATGTAACTTATTATGTATTAAAGTGTTTTCTACAATTATATCATAATCCTTAAATAATGACTTTAATATTTACATATTACTAATAAATAAGTATGAATTTTTTATAAGTAATATTAGCTTCTTTTTTTTAAAATGTACTATATATACTTATTAATTATATAATAAGATAAAACAGTTAAATTAATTTTAAGGTGTATGCAAGTTTTTCATATTTCTGTAAACTAACTTATTGTATTATAAATAGTTTTTAATTATTGACTATAAAGCTAAAATTAGTTTTTAGAATGTAAAGTTATTTATGTAATATACTGTTTCCTAAATTGATAAATATTATGTTTTAGATAATTTACTTATAGTATATACAGTATTTTACTAATAAATGCTTAAACATAAAAGATGTTAATATTAAGTATTTGGTATATACGGTTTTCTCAACTTAGTATAAATTTTTTAGAATATGTGCTTATTGTATAATACAATAGTTTTAAATATCATGATGTATTAACCCTTAAAATGTTGTTTTATGATTTTAATTTATGTATAATAGCTTTTTCCTACAAGTAGTATAATATCCTTTTTTAGAACATAAATGTTTTGAATATTTACTATTTAAGTAGCTTACATATTAAGCTATTAAATAGTAAATTTATAAGTTATTTTTGTATAAACGTAATTGCATCTTTTTCATATAAGATTTTTTAAATTGGTTATAGTATATTCAAGGTTTTTATTATTTTTAAAACCCAGCAAAATTGTATATAAGATATTATATATTATAGATTAAATAGTGTTTTCAAATTGAATATAAATCTTTTTGAATATTTGCCATATTATAATGCTTTACTTAAATTATGTAAAAAATCCTTTATGATTGACTATTATTGTATCATAAGGTATTTCAATCGTTTTTAAGTTTTTAAGTGTATAACGGTTATTGTAATTTCAGTAGTTTTCTAATTATATTATAACCATAAATAGTTTTCATATTAGCTATTAAACCGTAATTTATTGTTTTCTAAATTGAAGTAATAATCTTTTTTAGATATTTCTACCTAATAAGATAAATCTTTAGTAATAAATTTGAAATAAAGGTTTATTTATTAATATAAAGAATTGCAAGCGTTTTTCTAGATATTTTAACAAGTTTTTTATAAAGTAACGTAGCTTTATGTATTATATAGTTTAAGCTATATATGTATAATCCATTAAAAGCTAGTTTTTTAGTATATATATTAGCGTTTTCTACAAATTTTAAGTAAAAAATCATTTTTATAATTTGACCTTAAGTAGCTTACTTACATTAAGCTATTAAATAAAAGAGTAAGAGGTTATTTATTATGATATAACGGTATATTGCAAGCGTTTTTCATTGTTTCTTGTAAACTGTAGCGTTATTGAATATATACAAGTAGTTTTACTTATCATATTGCTATAAACCCATAAAATGTAGTGTTTTCATTGATTTTAGCTAGTTATCAGTGATATATAGCTGTTTTCGTACAAATAGAAGTATACAATCCTTTTTTTTAGAATAATTTGCACCTATAAGTAGCTTACATTACATTAAGCTATTAAATAGAAGAGTAAGAGGTTATATATTGTGATATAACGATATATTGCAAGCGTTTTTCATAGTTTCTTCTAAATTGTAGCGTTATTGTATATATACATGTAGTTTTACTTATTATATTGCTATAAAGCCATAAAATGTAGTGTTTTCAATGATATTAGCTATTTATCGGTGATATATAGCTGTTTTCCTACAAATTGAAGTATAAAATCCTCTTTTTAGAATAATTTGCACCTATAAGTAGCTTACATTACATTAAGCTATTAAATAGAAGAGTAATAGGTTATATATTGTGATATAACGGTATATTGCAAGCGTTTTTCATAGTTTCTTCTAAACTGTAGCGTTATTGTATATATACAAGTAGTTTTACTTATTATATTGCTATAAACCCATAAAATGTAGTGTTTTCAATGATTTTAGCTAGTTATCAGTGATATATAGCTGTTTTCTTACAAATTGAAGTATAAAATCCTCTTTTTAGAATAATTTGCACCTATAAGTAGCTTACATTACATTAAGCTATTAAATAGAAGAGTAGGAGGTTATTTATTGTGATATAACGGTATATTGCATGCGTTTTTCATAGTTTCTTGTAAACTGTAGCGTTATTGTATATAAACAGTTAGTTTTACTTATTATATTGCTATAAACCCATAAAATGTAGTGTTTTCAATGATTTTACCTAGTTATCAGTGATATATAGCTGTTTTCCTACAAATTGAAGTATACAATCCTTTTTTTAGAATAATTTTCACCTATAAGTATCTTACATTACATTAATCTAATAAATAGAAGAGTAAGAAGTTATTAATTGTGATATAACGGTATATTGCAAGCGTTTTTCATAGTTTCTTGTAAACTGAAGCGTTATTGTATATATACAAGTAGTTTTACTTATCAGATTGCTATAAACCCATAAAATGTAGTGTTTTCGATGATATTAGCTATTTATCGGTGATATATAGCTGTTTTCCTACAAATTGAAGTATACAATAATTTTTTTAGAATAATTTGCACCTATAAGTAGCTTACATTACATTAAGCTAATAAATAGAAGAGTAAGAGGAAATTTATTGTGATATAACGGTATATTCCAAGCGTTTTTCATAGTTTCTTGTAAAATGTAGCGTTATTGTATATATACAAGTAGTTTTACTTATCATATTGCTATAAACCCTTAAAATGTAGTGTTTTCAATGATGTTAGCTATTTATCGGTGATATATAGCTGTTTTCCTACAAAGTGAAGTATAAAATCCTCTTTTTAGAATAATTTGCACCTATAAGTAGCTTACATTACATTAAGCTATTAAATAGAAGAGTAAGAGGTTATTTATTGTGATATAACGGTATATTGCATGCGTTTTTCATAGTTTCTTGTAAACTGTAGCGTTATTGTATATATACAAGTAGTTTTACTTATTATATTGCTATAAACCCATAAAATGTAGTGTTTTCAATGATATTAGCTATTTATCGGTGATATATAGCTGTTTTCCTACAAATTGAAGTATAAAATCCTCTTTTTAGAATAATTTGCCCCTAAAGTAGCTTACATTACATTAAGCTATTAAATAGAAGAGTAGGAGGTTATTTATTGTGATATAACGGTATATTGCATGCGTTTTTCATAGTTTCTTGTAAACTGTAGCGTTATTGTATATATACAAGTAGTTTTACTTATTATATTGCTATAAACCCATAAAATGTAGTGTTTTCAATGATATTAGCTATTTATCGGTGATTTATAGCTGTTTTCCTACAAATTGAAGTATAAAATCCTCTTTTTAGAATAATTTGCACCTATAAGAAGCTTACATTACATTAAGCTAATAAATAGAAGAGTAAGAGGTTATTTATTGTGATATAACGGTATATTGCAAGCGTTTTTCATAGTTTCTTTTAAACTGTAGCGATATTGTATATATACAAGTAGTTTTACTATCATATTGCTATAAACCCATAAAATGTTGTGTTTTTCAATGATATTAGCTATTTATCGTGATATATAGCTGTTTTCCTACAAATTGAAGTATAAAATCCTCTTTTTAGAATAATTTGCACCTATAAGAAGCTTACATTACATTAAGCTAATAAATAGAAGAGTAATAGGTTATTTATTGTGATATAACGGTATATTGCAAGCGTTTTTCATAATTTCTTGTAAACTGTAGCGTTATTGTATATATACAGATTGAAGTATAAAATCCTCTTTTTAGAATAATTTGCACCTATAAGTAGCTTACATTACATTAAGCTAATAAATAGAAGAGTAAGAGGTTATATATAGTGATATAACGGTATATTCCAAGCCTTTTTCATAGTTTCTTGTAAACTGTATTGTTATTGTATATATACAAGTAGTTTTACTTATTATATAGCTATAAACCCATAAAATGTAGTGTTTTCAATGATATTAGCTAGTTATCGGTGATATATAGCTGTTTTCCTACAAATTGAAGTATAAAATCCTCTTTTTAGAATAATTTGCACCTATAAGTAACTTACATTACATTAAGCTATTAAATAGAAGAGTAAGAGGTTATATATTGTGATATAACGATATATTGCAAGCGTTTTTCATAGTTTCTTCTAAATTGTAGCGTTATTGTATATATACATGTAGTTTTACTTATTATATTGCTATAAAGCCATTAAAATGTAGGTTTTCAATGATATTTAGCTATTTATCGGTGATATAGCTGTTTTCCTACAAATTGAAGTATAAAATCCTTTTTAGAATAATTTGCACCTATAGTAGCTTACATTACATTAAGCTATTAAATAGAAGAGTAATAGGTTATATATTGTGATATAACGGTATATTGCAAGCGTTTTTCATAGTTTCTTCTAAACTGTAGCGTTATTGTATATATACAAGTAGTTTTACTTATTATATTGCTATAAACCCATAAAATGTAGTGTTTTCAATGATTTTAGCTAGTTATCAGTGATATATAGCTGTTTTCTTACAAATTGAAGTATAAAATCCTCTTTTTAGAATAATTTGCAGCTATAAGAAGCTTACATTACATTAAGCTAATAAATAGAAGAGTAATAGGTTATTTATTGTGATATAACGGTATATTGCAAGCGTTTTTTCATAGTTTCTTCTAAACTGTACGTTATTGTATATATACAAGTAGTTTTACTATTATTGCTATAACCATAAATGTAGTGTTTTCAAAGATTTAGTAGTTATCAGATATATATAGCGTTTTCCCTTTTATTAA
>JACEEZ010007270.1:0-51990 GCA_016584305.1 Chionoecetes opilio | reverse complement strand
AAATATAAGTACCTACACTACATTAAGCCATTAAATAGAAGAGTAAGAGGTTATATATTGTGATATAACGATATATTGCAAGCGTTTTTCATAGTTTCTTCTAAATTGTAGCGTTATTGTATATATACAAGTAGTTTTACCTATTATATTGCTATAAAGCCATAAAATGTAGTGTTTTAAATGATTTTAGCTAGTTATCAGTGATATATAGCTGTTATCCTACAAATTGAAGTTAAAATCTTTTTTTTTAGAATAATTTGCTCCTATAAGTAGCTTACATTACATTAAGCTATTAAATAGAAGAGTACGAGGTTATTTATTGTGATATAACGGTATATAGCAAGCGTTTTTCATAGTTTCTTGTAAACTGTAGCGTTATGGTATATATACAAGTAGTTTTACTTATCAGATTGCTATAAACCCATAAAATGTAGTGTTTTCAATGATATTAGCTAGTTATCGGTGATATATAGCTGTTTTCCTACAAATTGAAGTATAAAATCCTCTTTTTAGAATAATTTGCACCTATAAGTAGCTTACATTACATTAAGCTATTGAATAGAAGAGTAAGAGGTTATTTATTGTGATATAACGGTATATTGCAAGCGTTTTTCATAGTTTCTTGTAAACTGTAACGTTATTGTATATATACAAGTAGTTTTACTTATCATATTGCTATAAACCTATAAAATGTGGTGTTTTCAATGATATTAGCTATTTATCGGTGATATATAGCTGTTTTCCTACAAATTGAAGTATACAATAATTTTTTTAGAATAATTTGCACCTATAAGTAGCTTACATTACATTAAGCTAATAAATAGAGGAGTAAGAGGAAATTAATTGTGATATAACGGTATATTCCAAGCGTTTTTCATAGTTTCTTGTAAACTGTAGCGTTATTGTATATACACAAGTAGTTTTACTTATCATATTGCTATAAACCCTTAAAATGTAGTGTTTTCAATGATGTTAGCTATTTATCGGTGATATATAGCTGTTTTCCTACAAATTGAAGTATAAAATCCTCTTGTTAGAATAATTTGCACCTATAAGTAGCTTACATTACATTAAGCTATTAAATAGCAGAGTAAGAGGTTATTTATTGTGATATAACGGTATATTGCAAGCGTTTTTCATAGTTTCTTCTAAACTGTAGCGTTATTGTATAAATACAAGTAGTTTTACTTATATTATTGCTATAAAGCCATAAAATGTAGTGTTTTCAATGATTTTAGCTAGTTATCAGTGAGATATAGCTGTTTTCCTGCAAATTGAAGTATAAAATCCTCTTTTTAGAATAATTTGCACCTATAAGTAGCTTACATTACATTAAGCTACTAAAAAGAAGAGTAAGAGGTTATTTATTGTGATATAACGGTATATTGCATGCGTTTTTCATAGTTTCTTGTAAACTGTAGCGTTATTATACAAGTAGTTTTACTTATTATATTGCTATAAACCCATAAAATGTAGTGTTTTCAATGATTTTACCTAGTTATCAGTGATATATAGCTGTTTTCCTACAAATTGAAGTATAAAATCCTCTTTTTAGAATAATTTACAAATATAAGTAGCTTACATTACATTAAGCTATTAAATAGAAGAGTAAGAGGTTATATATTTTGATATAACGGTATATTGCAAGCGTTTTTCATAGTTTCTTCTAAACTGTAGCGTTATTGTATATATACAAGTAGTTTTACTTATTATATTGCTATAAACCCATAAAATGTAGTGTTTTCAATGATTTTAGCTAGTTATCAGTGATATATAGCTGTTTTCCTACAAATTGAAATATAAAATCCTCTTTTTAGAATAATTTGCACCTATTAGCTTACATTACATTAAGCTATTAAATAGAAGAGTAGGAGGTTATTTATTGTGATATAACGGTATATTGCAAGCATTTTTCATAGTTTCTTGTAAACTGTAGCGTTATTGTATATATACAAGTAGTTTTACTTATCATATTGCTATAAACCTATAAAATGTAGTGTTTTCAATGATATTAGCTATTTATCGGTAATATATAGCTGTTTTCCTTTAAATTGAAGTATACAATCCTTTTTTTAGAATAATTTGCACCTATAAGTAGCTTACATTACATTAAGCTAATAAATAGAAGAGTAAGAGGTTATTTATTGTGATATAACGGTATATTGCAAGCGTTTTTTATAGTTTCTTGTAAACTGTAGCGTTATTATATATATATACAAGTAGTTTTACTTATCATATTGCTATAAACCCATAAAATGTAGTGTTTTCAATGATATTAGCTATTTATCGGTGATAAATAGCTGTTTTCCTGCAAATTGAAGTATCCAATCCTTTTTTTAGAATAATTTGCGCCTATAAGTAGCTTACACTACATTATCCTAATAAATATGTGAGTAAGAGGTTATTTATTGTGATATAACGGTATATTGCAAGCGTTTTTCATAGTTTCTTGTAAACTGTAGCGTTATTGTATATATACAAGTAGTTTTACTTATCATATTGCTATAAATCCTTAAAATGTAGTGTTTTCAATGATATTAGCTATTTATCAGTGATATATAGCTGTTCTCCTACAAATTGAAGTATACAAACCTTTTTTTAGAATAATTTGCAAATATAAGAATTTATAAAATTAGAATTAAAATTAAGTTAGAATTAGAATTAAAGAAGAGTAAGAGGTTATTTATTGTGATATAACGGTATATTGCATGCGTTTTTCATAGTTTCTTGTAAACTGTAGCGTTATTATACAAGTAGTTTAACTTATCATATTGCTATAAACCCATAAAATGTAGTGTTTTAAATTATATTAGCTATTAATCGGTGATATATAGCTGTTTGCCTACAAATTGAAGTATAAAATCCTCTTGTTAGAATAATTTGGACCTATAAGTAGCTTACATTACATTAAGCTATTAAATAGCAGAGTAAGAGGTTATTTATTGTGATATAACGGTATATTGCAAGCGTTTTTCATAGTTTCTTCTAAACTGTAGCGTTATTGTATAAATACAAGTAGTTTTACTTATATTATTGTTATAAAGCCATAAAATGTAGTGTTTTCAATGATTTTAGCTAGTTATTAGTGATATATAGCTGTTTTCCTACAAATTGAAGTATAAAATCTTTTTTTTAGAATAATTTGCACCTATAAGTAGCTTACATTACATTAAGCTATTAAATAGAAGAGTACGAGGTTATTTATTGTGATATAACGGTATATTGCAAGCGTTTTTCATAGTTTCTAGTAAACTGTAGCGTTAGTGTATATATACAAGTAGTTTTTACTTATCATATTGCTAAAAACCCATATAATGTTGTGTTTTCAATGATATTAGCTATTTATCGGTGATATATAGCTGTTTTCCTACAAATTGAAGTATAAAATCCTCTTTTTAGAATAATTTGCACCTATAAAAAGCTTACATTACATTAAGCTAATAAATAGAACAGTAGTTTTACTTATTATATTGATATAAACCCATAAAATGTAGTGTTTTCAATTATTTTAGCTAGTTATCAGTGATATATAGCTGTTTTCCTACAAATTGAAGTATAAAATCCTTTTTTTAGAATAATTTGCAAATATAAGTAGCTTACATTACATTAAGCTATTAAATAGAAGAGTATGAGGTTATTTATTGTGATATAATGGTATATTGCAAGCGTTTTTCATTGTTTCTTGTAAACTGTAGCGTTATTGTATATATACAAGTAGTTTTACTTATCATATTGCTATAAACCCATAAAATGTAGTATTTTCAATGATTTTAGCTAGTTATCGGTGATATATAGCGGTTTCCCTACAAATTGATGTATAAAATCCTCTTTTTAGAATAATTTGCACCTATAAGAAGCTTACATTACATTAAGCTAATAAATAGAAGAGTAATAGGTTATTTATTGTGATATAACGGTATATTGCAAGCGTTTTTCATAGTTACTTGTAAACTGTAGCGTTATTGTATATATACATGTAGTTTTACTTATCATATTGCTATAAACCCATAAAATGTAGTGTTTTCAATGATATTAGCTATTTATCGGTGATATATAGCTGTTTTCCTTAATATTGAAGTATAAAATCCTCTTTTAAGTAGTTTTACTTACTTTAAAGCTATTAAATAGAAGAAAAGAGGTTTATATGTGATATCGGTATATTGCAAGCGTTTTTCATAGTTTCTTCTAAAGTACTGTTTTGTAATATAAAGTATTTTTTCTTATTATTTTGCTAAAAAGCCTACAATGTAGTTTTTTAAATGTTTAGCTATTATCAGTGATATATAGCTGTTACCTACTTTTGAAGAAAAAATTTTTTTTTTTGAATAATTTGCTCCTTAATAGCTTCATTACTTAAAGCTATTAATAGAAAGACGGGGTTATTTATTGTGATATAACGGTAATAGCAAGCGTTTTTCATAGTTTTTTTTAAAACTGTACGTTATTTATATATACAATAGTTTACATCAGTTTGCTAAAAACCCAAAAAGGTAGTGTTTTAATTATTAGTAGTTTCGGTTATATACTGTTTTTACAAATTAAGTAAAAAAATCCTTTTTTTTAGAATAATTTGCCCCCTATAAGTAGTTTACATTACTTAAGCATTAAAAGAAGAGTAAGGGGGTTATTTATTTGATATAAGGGTATTTTGGAAAAGCTTTTTTTCATAGTTTCTTGTAAATTGTAACGTTATTGTTATATACAAGATTTTACTTACATTTGCAAAAACCTAAAAAATTAGTGTTTTCGATGATATTAGCTTTTATCGGTGATATATAGCTTTTTTCCCTAAAAATTGAAGTATACAATATTTTTTTGATAATTTGCCCATAATAGCTTACATTACTTTAACTAATAAATAGAGGAGAATGGGGAAATTTAAATTGGAAAATTATAACGGTATATTCCACGTTTTTCATAGTTTCTTGTAACGTAGCGTTATTGTATAACACAAGTTTTTTAACTTTCATATTGTATAAACCCTTAAAATGTAGTGTTTTAAATATGTTAGCTATTTATCGGTGATATATAGCTTTTTTCCCTAAATTGAGGTATAAAACCCCTTTTTTTGAATAATTTGCCCATAAAGGTTTGCATTACATTAAGCTTTAAATAGAAGAGTAAGAGGTTTTTTATTGTGATATAACGGATATTGGGCGAAGTTTTTCATAGTTTTTTAAACTGGGTTATTGTGATATAAAAAGATTTTTTACTTATTAATGCTATAAACCCAAAAAATCTTTTTTTCAATGTTTTAAACTAGTTATATGATATATAGCTTTTTTTCCTACAAATTGAAGTATAAAATCCTTTTTTTAAATAATTTGCAATATAAGGTTTACATTACTTTAACTTTTAAAATAGAAGAGAAAGGGGGTTATTTTTTGGATTAACGGTAATTGCAAGGTTTTTCATTGTTTCTGAAACTGTGCGTTTTTGTTTTATACAAGTAGTTTTACTTATCTTTTGCTATTAAGCCATAAAATGTAGTGTTTTCAATGATAATAGCTAGTTATCAGTGATATATAGCTGTTATCCTACAAATTGAAGTAAAAAATCCTCTTTTTAGTATAATTTGCACCTATAAGTAGCTTACATTATATTAAGCTATTAAATAGAAGAGTAAGAGGTTATTTATTGTGATATAACGGTATATTGCAAGCGTTTTTCATAGTTTCTTGTAAACTGTAGCGTTATTGTATATATACAAGTAGTTTTACTTATTATATTTGCTATAAACCCATAAATGTAGTGTTTTCAATGATTTTAGCTAGTTATCAGATATATATAGCTGTTTTCCTACAAATTGAAGTATAAAATCCTTTTTTTAGAATAATTTGCAAATATAAGTAGCTTACATTACATTAAGCCATTAAATAGAAGAGTAAGAGGTTATTTATTGTGATATAACGGTATATTGCAAGCGTTTTTCATTGTTTCTTGTAAACTGTAGCGTTATTGTATATATACATGTAGTTTTACTTATCATATTGCTATAAACCTATAAAATGTAGTGTTTTCAATGATATTAACTATTTATCGGTGATATATAGCTGTTTTCCTACATATTGAAGTATAAAATCTTCTTTTTAGAATAATTTGCACCTATAAGAAGCT
The DNA here is from genome assembly GCA_016584305.1 of Chionoecetes opilio. Lineage (NCBI taxonomy): Eukaryota > Metazoa > Arthropoda > Malacostraca > Decapoda > Majidae > Chionoecetes > Chionoecetes opilio. The sequence goes on along the minus strand of JACEEZ010007270.1, from coordinate 45,873 downwards.
TACATTACATCAAGCTAATAAATAGAAGAGTAAGAGGTTATTTATTGTGATATAACGGTATATTGCAAGCGTTTTTCATAGTTTCTTGTAAACTGTAGCGTTATTGTATATATACATGTAGTTTTACTTATCATATTGCTATAAACCCATAAAATGTAGCGTTTTCAATGATATTAGCTATTTATCAAAGATATATAGCTGTTTTCTTACAAATTCTTACACCTATAAGTAGCTTACATTACATTAAGCTATTAAATAGAAGAGTAAGAGGTTATATATTGTGATATAACGGTATATTGCAAGCGTTTTTCATAGTTTCTTCTAAACTGTAGCATTATTGTATATATACAAGTAGTTTTACTTATTATATTGCTATAAACCCATAAAATGTAGTGTTTTCAATGATTTTAGCTAGTTATCAGAGATATATAGCTGTTTTCCTACAAATTGAAGTATAAAATCCTCTTTTTAGAATAATTTGCACCTATAAGTAGCATACATTACATTAAGCTATTAAATAGAAGAGTAAGAGGTTATTTATTGTGATATAACGGTATATTGCAAGCGTTTTTCATAGTTTCTTGTAAACTGTAGCGTTATTGTATATATACAAGTAGTTTTACTTATTATATTGCTATAAACCCATAAAATGTAGTGTTTTCAATGATTTTAGCTAGTTATCAGTGATATATACCTGTTTTCCTACAAATGATGTATAAAATCCTTTTTTTAGAATAATTTGCAAATATAAGTAGCTTCCATTACATTAAGCTATTAAATAGAAGAGTAAGAGGTTATTTATTGTGATATAACGGTATATTGCAAGCGTTTTTCATTGTTTCTGGTAAACTGTAGCGTTATTGTATATATACAAGTAGTTTTACTTATCATATTGCTATAAACCCATAAAATGTAGTGTTTTCAATGATATTAGCTATTTATGGGTGATAAATAGCTGTTTTCCTAGATATTGAAGTATGAAATCCTCTTTTTAGAATAATTTGCACCTATAAGTAGCTTACATTACATTAAGCTATTAAATAGAAGAGTAGGAGGTTATTTATTGTGATATAACGATATATTGCAAGCATTTTTCATAGTTTCTTGTAAACCATAGCGTTATTGTATATATACAAGTAGTTTTACTTATTATATTGCTATAAACACATAAAATGTAGTCTTTTCAATGATTTTACCTAGTTATCAGTGATATATAGCTGTTTTCCTACAAATTGAAGTATACAATCCTTTTTTTAGAATAATTTGCACCTATAAGTATCTTACTTTACATTAAGCTAATAAATAGAAGAGTAAGAAGTTATTCATTGTGATATAACGGTATATTGCAAGCGTTTTTCATAGTTTCTTGTAAACTGAAGCGTTATTGTATATATACAAGTAGTTTTATTTATCAGATTGCTATAAACCCATAAAATAAAGTGTTTTCAATGATTTTAGCTAGTTATCAGTGATATATAGCTGTTTTGCTATAAATTGAAGTATAAAATCCTTTTTTTAGAATAATTTGCAAATATAAGTAGCTTACATTACATTAAGCTATTAAATAAAAGAGTAAGAGGTTATTTATTGTGATATAACGGTATATTGCAAGCGTTTTTCATTGTTTCTTGTAAACTGTAGCGTTATTGTATATATACAAGTAGTTTTACTTATCATATTGCTATAAACCCATAAAATGTAGTGTTTTAAATTAAATTAGCTATTAATCGGTGATATATAGCTGTTTGCCTACAAATTGAAGTATAAAATCCTCTTGTTAGAATAATTTGGACCTATAAGTAGCTTACATTACATTAAGCTATTAAATAGCAGAGTAAGAGGTTATTTATTGTCATATAACGGTATATTGCAAGCGTTTTTCATAGTTTCTTCTAAACTGTAGCGTTATTGTATAAATACAAGTAGGTTTACTTATATTATTGCTATAAAGCCATAAAATGTAGTGTTTTCAATGATTTTAGCTAGTTATTAGTGATATATAGCTGTTTTCCTACAAATTGATGTATAAAATCTTTTTTTTAGAATAATTTGCACCTATAAGTAGCTTACATTACATTAAGCTATTAAATAGAAGAGTACGAGGTTATTTATTGTGATATAACGGTATATTGCAAGCGTTTTTCATAGTTTCTTGTAAACTGTAGCGTTATTGTATATATACAAGTAGTTTTTACTTATCATATTGCTATAAACCCATATAATGTTGTGTTTTCAATGATATTAGCTATTTATCGGTGATATATAGCTGTTTTCCTACAAATTGAAGTATAAAATCCTCTTTTTAGAATAATTTGCACCTATAAGTAGCTTACATTACATTAAGCTAATAAATAGAACAGTAGTTTTACTTATTATATTGATATAAACCCATAAAATGTAGTGTTTTCAATTATTTTAGCTAGTTATCAGTGATATATAGCTGTTTTCCTACAAATTGAAGTATAAAATCCTTTTTTTAGAATAATTTGCAAATATAAGTAGCTTACATTACATTAAGCTATTAAATAGAAGAGTATGAGGTTATTTATTGTGATATAATGGTATATTGCAAGCGTTTTTCATTGTTTCTTGTAAACTGTAGCGTTATTGTATATATACAAGTAGTTTTACTTATCATATTGCTATAAACCCATAAAATGTAGTATTTTCAATGATTTTAGCTAGTTATCGGTGATATATAGCTGTTTCCCTACAAATTGATGTATAAAATCCTCTTTTTAGAATAATTTGCACCTATAAGTATCTTACATTACATTAAGCTAATAAATAGAAGAGTAAGAAGTTATTCATTGTGATATAACGGTATATTGCAAGCGTTTTTCATAGTTTCTTGTAAACTGAAGCGTTATTGTATATATACAAGTAGTTTTACTTATCAGATTGCTATAAACCCATAAAATGTAGTGTTTTCAATGATTTTAGCGAGTTATCAGTGATATATAGCTGTTTTCCTACAAATTGAAGTATAAAATCCTTTTTTTAGAATAATTTGCAAATATAAGTAGCTTTAATTACATTAAGCTATTAAATAAAAGAGTAAGAGGTTATTTATTGTGATATAACGGTATATTGCATGCGTTTTTCATTGTTTCTTGTAAACTGTAGCGTTATTGTATATATACAAGTAGTTTTACTTATCATATTGCTATAAACCCATAAAATGTAGTGTTTTCATTGATTTTAGCTAGTTATCAGTGATATATAGCTGTTTTCGTACAGATTGAAGTATACAATCCTTTTTTTATAATAATTTGCACCTATAAGTAGCTTACATTACATTAAGCTATTAAATAGAAGAGTAAGAGGTTATATATTGTGATATAACGGTATATTGCAAGTGTTTTTCATAGTTTCTTCTAAATTGTAGCGTTATTGTATATATACAAGTAGTTTTACTTATTATATTGATATAAAGCCATAAAATGTAGTATTTTAAATGATTTTAGCTAGTTATCAGTGATATATAGCTGTTATCCTACAAATTGAAGTATAATTTTTTTTTTTTTGAATAATTTGCTCCTATAAGTAGCTTACATTACATTAAGCTATTAAATAGAAGAGTATGGTTATTTATTGTGATATAACGGTATATAGCAAGCGTTTTTCATAGTTTCTTGTAAACTGTAGCGTTATTGTATATATACAAGTAGTTTTACTTATCAGATTGCTATAAACCCATAAAAGGTAGTGTTTTCAATGATATTAGCTAGTTATCGGTGATATATAGCTGTTTTCCTACAAATTGAAGTATAAAATCCTCTTTTTAGAATAATTTGCACCTATAAGTAGCTTACATTACATTAAGCTATTGAATAGAAGAGTAAGAGGTTATTTATTGTGATATAACGGTATATTGGAAGCGTTTTTCATAGTTTCTTGTAAATTGTAACGTTATTGTATATATACAAGTAGTTTTACTTATCATATTGCTATAAACCTATAAAATGTAGTGTTTTCAATGATATTAGCTATTTATCGGTGATATATAGCTGTTTTCCTACAAATTGAAGTATACAATCATTTTTTTAGAATAATTTGCACCTATAAGTAGCTTACATTACATTAAGCTAATAAATAGAGGAGTAATAGGAAATTAATTGTGATAATTATAACGGTATATTCCCAGCGTTTTTCATAGTTTCTTGTAAACTGTAGCGTTATTGTATATACACAAGTAGTTTTACTTATCATATTGCTATAAACCCTTAAAATGTAGTGTTTCAATGATATTAACTAGTTATCAGTGATATATAACTGTTTTCCTACAAATTGAGGTATAAAAATCCTCTTTTTTAAAAAAAAAAAAAAAAAAAAAAAAAAAAAAAAAAAAAAAAAAAAAAAAAAAAAAAAAAAAAAAAAAAAAAAAAAAAAAAAAAAAAAAAAAAAAAAAAAAAAAAAAAAAAAAAAAAAAAAAAAAAAAAAAAAAAAAAAAAAAAAAAAAAAAAAAAAAAAAAAAAAAAAAAAAAAAAAAAAAAAAAAAAAAAAAAAAAAAAAAAAAAAAAAAAAAAAAAAAAAAAAAAAAAAAAAAAAAAAAAAAAAAAAAAAAAAAAAAAAAAAAAAAAAAAAAAAAAAAAAAAAAAAAAAAAAAAAAAAAAAAAAAAAAAAAAAAAAAAAAAAAAAAAAAAAAAAAAAAAAAAAAAAAAAAAAAAAAAAAAAAAAAAAAAAAAAAAAAAAAAAAAAAAAAAAAAAAAAAAAAAAAAAAAAAAAAAAAAAAAAAAAAAAAAAAAAAAAAAAAAAAAAAAAAAAAAAAAAAAAAAAAAAAAAAAAAAAAAAAAAAAAAAAAAAAAAAAAAAAAAAAAAAAAAAAAAAAAAAAAAAAAAAAAAAAAAAAAAAAAAAAAAAAAAAAAAAAAAAAAAAAAAAAAAAAAAAAAAAAAAAAAAAAAAAAAAAAAAAAAAAAAAAAAAAAAAAAAAAAAAAAAAAAAAAAAAAAAAAAAAAAAAAAAAAAAAAAAAAAAAAAAAAAAAAAAAAAAAAAAAAAAAAAAAAAAAAAAAAAAAAAAAAAAAAAAAAAAAAAAAAAAAAAAAAAAAAAAAAAAAAAAAAAAAAAAAAAAAAAAAAAAAAAAAAAAAAAAAAAAAAAAAAAAAAAAAAAAAAAAAAAAAAAAAAAAAAAAAAAAAAAAAAAAAAAAAAAAAAAAAAAAAAAAAAAAAAAAAAAAAAAAAAAAAAAAAAAAAAAAAAAAAAAAAAAAAAAAAAAAAAAAAAAAAAAAAAAAAAAAAAAAAAAAAAAAAAAAAAAAAAAAAAAAAAAAAAAAAAAAAAAAAAAAAAAAAAAAAAAAAAAAAAAAAAAAAAAAAAAAAAAAAAAAAAAAAAAAAAAAAAAAAAAAAAAAAAAAAAAAAAAAAAAAAAAAAAAAAAAAAAAAAAAAAAAAAAAAAAAAAAAAAAAAAAAAAAAAAAAAAAAAAAAAAAAAAAAAAAAAAAAAAAAAAAAAAAAAAAAAAAAAAAAAAAAAAAAAAAAAAAAAAAAAAAAAAAAAAAAAAAAAAAAAAAAAAAAAAAAAAAAAAAAAAAAAAAAAAAAAAAAAAAAAAAAAAAAAAAAAAAAAAAAAAAAAAAAAAAAAAAAAAAAAAAAAAAAAAAAAAAAAAAAAAAAAAAAAAAAAAAAAAAAAAAAAAAAAAAAAAAAAAAAAAAAAAAAAAAAAAAAAAAAAAAAAAAAAAAAAAAAAAAAAAAAAAAAAAAAAAAAAAAAAAAAAAAAAAAAAAAAAAAAAAAAAAAAAAAAAAAAAAAATTTTTTAAATTTTTTTTATTTTCTTTAAAAAAAGAGTTTTTTTTTAAAATATTGAAAATTTTTTCTTTTAAATAAATTTTTTTAAATTTTTTTAAAAAAATTTTTTAAAACTAAAAAAAATTTTTAAAAAATTTATTTTAGAAAAAATTTTTAAACCCTTTTAAAGTTTTTTAAAATTTTTTTATATTAAAAATTTTTTTAAAAGTTGCTATAAAAAAAAAATTTTTAATTTTTTTTATCCTTTTTAATTTTTTAAAGGGGTTTTTTTTTTTTAAAATTGTTTTAAAATTTTTTTAAAACTTTAAATTGGAAAAAATTTATTTTTTTTTAATTTTTTTCCCCCTTTTAAATTTTTTTTAAATAATTATTTTAATAATTTTTTAAAAAATAAAAAAAAATTTTATTTTTAAATTTTAAGTATTAAGAATTATGTTTTTTAAAATTTTGGGGTTTTTTATTTTTTAATATTTAAATTTTTTTTTAAAAAATTAGTTTTTAAATAAAGTAGTTTTTATATTTTTTAAAAATTTTTAAATTTTTTTTAAAAATTGCCCTTTTTAAAAAATTTTTAAAATTTTTTTAAAGAATAAAATTTTTTTAATTTTTTAATTTTATTTTTAAATGGGTTTTTTTTTAAAAAAAATTTTTTTTAAATTTTTAAAAAAGTTTTTTTTAATTTAAAGTAAAATTTTTAGGGAAAAAAATTTTTAATTTTTTTTAGTTAATTAGGTTTTTAAAAAATTTTTTAAAAAATATTTTTTTCCCTTTTAAAATTTTTTAAATTTTTTTAAATTAAGGTTTTTTTTAAAAAAATTTTTTATTTTTAATTTTTTTAAAAAAATTTTTTTTTGGTTTAATTAAATTTTAGGTAATAAATAGCTTTTTTTTTAAATTGAAATAAACCTTTTTTTAAATTTTCAATTTTTTAGCTTTACATTAATTTTTAATAAAAAAATTTTTTTTTTTTTTTAACCTTTTTTAAAATTGTTTAAATTAGTATTTTTTTCCCCCCAAAATTATAAATTTTTTTTAAAAAATGTTTTTTTAAAAAATTTTTATTTGGTTAATATTATTTTAAAAAAAGTTAAATATTTTGTTAAAAAAAAATTTTTTTTTTTTTGGGAGGGTTATTTTTTAAAAGTTTTTAAACTTTTTAAAATTTTAATTAGGTTATTTTTAACTTTTTATAAAAAGGTTTTCCCTAAAATTGTTAAAAACTTTTTGTTTTTTAAAATTGGTTAATTTTTTTTTAAAAAAATTTAAAGATAAAATTTAATTGGTTTTAAAATAATTTTTGGGTTTTTTATGTCAAAATTTGAATTAAAATTTTTTAAAATATTTAAAAATAAAATTTTTTAAATATATTTAAAAAATTATTTTTAATATTTGAAATTTTTTTTTTTTTAAAAATTTATAAAATTTTTTTAAAAAATTTTAATTAAAATTAAAAATTTTTATAAAAAAAAGGTTATAGTTTTTTAATTTTTTAATTTTCTTTTTTTTAAATTTTCAAAAATTTTTTATTTTTTTTTTTTTTTTAAAAAAAAATTTTTAAATGGTTTTTTCAAAATTGGGGTTTTCCTTTTTTGAAATGAAAAAAAATTTAAATAATTTTTTTAAAAAAAAAAAATTTTTTTGGGGTTTTAATTTTAAGGGTTATTTTTTTTTTTTAAAATAAAGGTTTTTCTTTTTTTTAAAAAAAATTATTTTTTAATATTTTCTTAAAAAAAAAAATTTTAAAATGGGTTTTTTTTTTTTTAAATTTTTAAAAGTTTTTAAAATTAAAAATTTTTTTAAATTTTATTTTAAAATTTTTAAATTAAAATTTTCATTTTGAAATTACGTTTTGAATTTTTTACCAATTTTTTTATTATTTAAAAAAAAAATTTTTTAAATTTTTTTAAAAGAAAATTATTATTTTAAATATTTTGCAATTTTTATATTTTTTTAAAAAAAAGGGGTTATTTTTTTTAATATTTTATTATAAAGTAAATTAATTTTTTTTAAAAAGATTGCTTTTTTTTAATTTTAAATATTTTTTTTTTTAAAAATTTTTTTTTTATATTTTTAAAAAAAAGTTTTTAATTTTTTAAAGTGAAAAAAAAGGTTATTTTTTAAATTTTTTTTTTTTGGGTTTTTAATTTTTTAAAATTATTTAAATTAAATTTTTTAAAAAATTTTTTAAATTTTTTAACAAAAAGGGGTTTTTAAAGGGTAAATTTTTAAATTGTTTTAATTAAATTTTTTTTTTTGAAATTTCCCCAAATTTAAATTTTAAATTTAATTTAAAAAAAAAATTTTTTTTAATATAACTTTTTTTATTTTTTTTAAAAATTATTTTAAAACTTTAAAAAAAATAATTTAGGGGAAAAACCCAAAAGAAGTTTTTAAGTTTTGTTTTTTAAACGTTTTAAAAAGGTTTTCCCCTTTTTTTTCAAAAAATTTTAGTTTTAATAAAAAGTTTACTTAATAAGCTTTAAAAAAATGAAATTTAAAATTTGGATATTCCCTTTTAAAATTTTAAACTTTTTTTTTTTTGGGTTTTTTAATTTTTTTTTTTTTTTTTGTTTTTCATTCATTGATATATAGCTGTTATCTAAAATGAAGTTAAATTTTGTTATTAAATAATTGCCTATAAGTAGTACATTAATTAAGCTATAATAGAGATAGTATTATTGTGATATAACGGTTATTGCAGGTTTTCTAGTTTCTTTAAATTGTAGCGTATTGATATATACAAGTAGTTTTACTTATCATATTGTATAAACCATAAAAGTAGTATTTTAAATGATTTAGCTAGTTATCAGTGATATATAGCTGTTTATCCTACAAATTGAAGTATAATTTTTTTTTTTTGAATAATTGCTCCTATAAGTAGCTTACATTACATTAAGCTATTAAATAGAAGAGTATGGTTATTTATTGTGATATAACGGTATATAGCAAGCGTTTTTCATAGTTTCTTGTAAACTGTAGCGTTATTGTATATATACAAGTAGTTTTACTTATCAGATTGCTATAAACCCATAAAAGGTAGTGTTTTCAATGATATTAGCTAGTTATCGGTGATATATAGCTGTTTTCCTACAAATTGAAGTATAAAATCCTCTTTTTAGAATAATTTGCACCTATAAGTAGCTTACATTACATTAAGCTATTGAATAGAAGAGTAAGAGGTTATTTATTGTGATATAACGGTATATTGGAAGCGTTTTTCATAGTTTCTTGTAAATTGTAACGTTATTGTATATATACAAGTAGTTTTACTTATCATATTGCTATAAACCTATAAAATGTAGTGTTTTCAATGATATTAGCTATTTATCGGTGATATATAGCTGTTTTCCTACAAATTGAAGTATACAATCATTTTTTTAGAATAATTTGCACCTATAAGTAGCTTACATTACATTAAGCTAATAAATAGAGGAGTAATAGGAAATTAATTGTGATAATTATAACGGTATATTCCCAGCGTTTTTCATAGTTTCTTGTAAACTGTAGCGTTATTGTATATACACAAGTAGTTTTACTTATCATATTGCTATAAACCCTTAAAATGTAGTGTTTTCAATGATATTAACTAGTTATCAGTGATATATAACTGTTTTCCTACAAATTGAGGTATAAAATCCTCTTTTTTGAATAATTTGCACCTATAAGTAGCTTACATTACATTAAGCTATTAAATAGAAGAGTAAGAGGTTATTTATTGTGATATAACGGTATATTGCAAACGTTTTTCATAGTTTCTTGTAAACTGTAGCTTTTGATGTATACAAGTGTTTTACTTTTTATTTTGCTAAAAACCCCATAAAATCTAGGTTTTTTAAATGATTTAATATTATCAGGATATAAGTTTTTTCCCCTACAAATATAAGTTAAAAACCCTTTTTTTTTAGAAAAATTTTGCAAAAATAAGTAGCTTACATTCTTTAAAAACTATTAAATGAAGAAAAGGTTATTTTTTGTGATATAACGGTATATTGAAAGCTTTTTTCATATTTTCTTGTAAACTGTAGCGTTATTTATAATACAATTAGTTTACTTATTTATTGCTATAAACCCATAAAATGGTTTTTTTTAATGATTTTACCTTTTATTATCAATGATATATAGCTGTTTTCCTACATACAAAGTATAAAATCCTTTTTTTGAAAAATTTGCACCTAAAGTAGCTTACTTTACTTAAGCTATTAAATAGAAGAGTAAGAGGTTTTTTTATTGTGATAAACGGTATATTGCAAGCGTTTTTCATATTTTTGTAAAACTGTAGCGTTATTTATATATACAAGTAGTTTTACTTATTATATTGCTAAAAACCCCATAAATGTAGTTTTTTAAAGATTTTAGCTGTTATCAGATATATATAGTTTTTTCCTAAAAATTGAATATAAAATCCTTTTTTAAAATTAATTTGCAAATATAATAGCTTCATTACTTAAAGCCTTAAATAGAAGAGTAAGAGGTTTTATTGTGAATAACGGTATATTGCAAGCTTTTTTTCATTTTTTCTTGAAAACTGTAGCGTTTTGTATTATACAAGTTTTTTATTTATCATATTCTAAAAAACCCAAAAAAATTAGTGTTTTCAATGATTTTAGTACTATTTATCGGTGATATATAGCTTTTTTCCCTACAAATTAAATTTTAAAAAATCCTCTTTTGTTGAATAATTTGCACCTAAAGTAGCTTACTTAATTAAGCTTTAAATAGAAAGGGTAAGAGGTTATTTATTGTGATTAACGGTTATTGCAAGCTTTTTTAATAGTTTTTTCCCTAAATTGTAGCTTATTGTATAAATACGTAGTTTTATTTATATTATTGCTAAAAAAGCCATAAAATGTAGTGTTTTAAATGATTTTAGCTATTTTATCGGTGATATATGCTTTTTTTCCTACAAATTGAAGTATAAAACCCCCTTTTTTAGAATAATTTTGCACCTAAAGTTGCTTACATTACATTAAGCTTTTAAATGAGATTACGAGGTTATTTATTGTGATATAACGGTATATTGCAAGCTTTTTTTCATAGTTTCTTGTAAACTGTGCGTTATTTATAAAAAGTATTTTTTACTATCTATTGCAAAAACCCCAAAAATTTTTGTTTTCAATGTTTTGCTATTTTCGGTGATATATAGCTTTTTTCCCTACAAATAAAGTATAAAATCCTTTTTTAAAAATTTGCCCTATAAAAGCTTACATTACATTAAGCTAATAAATGAAGAGTAATATTATTTATGTGATAAAAAGGTATTTTGAAAAGCGTTTTTCATGTTTTTTGTAAATGTACCCGTTTTTGTACTTATCATATTGCTATAAACCCATAAAATGTAGTGTTTTCAATGATATTGCTATTTATCGGTGATATAAGCTGTTTTCCTACAAAAAAAAGTAAAAACCTTTTTTTAGAAAAATTTTAAAATTAAGTNAAAAACAATGGTTATTTTTCAAAGAATTTTGAAATGTATTTTTGGAAATGCTAAATAATGTCGAAATTTTTACATTTTCAGCACTTTTACACAACTATATTTTACCAATTGTTTGAGCTAAAAATATGATTTTTCATGAAATTTTAGGTATCAAATTTTAATCCTATAAAACAACGTTTTTTCAAGTGTTTTAATTTATTTTGAAAGCCTAAAAAATAGCGAAATTTTGAACATTATTTCAGCACTTTTAACACAACTATATTTTACAATATTATGAGCTTAAAATATGTATTTTTTCATTTATTTATGTTAGTCAATTTTATTCTTAAAAAACAACGTTTTTTTAAGGGTTTGAATGTATTTTTGAAGGGCTAAAATGTCGAAAAGTGACATTATTCAGCCCTTTTAGAAGAAATAGAAATAGAGATTTAGGTATAGAAATTCAAAATGTGGAATTAATAGTTGTTTCGTTAGAAATTGCTATTTTTAAAAACTCTCTGTAAGCTTATAATAGGAGTTTGAGACTCTATATTTGATACAATTGTATATTAATACGTGTTTTCATAGTTTTTCTTTCTTAATTGTCGTGGTATATCATTAATAGAAGTGAATATCCCTTATATAATGCTTTATAACCCACAAATGTTTTCCTTTCCCAATGGTTTTTTTAGCTAGTTATTGGTGATATATAGCTTTTGGGGGTTATTTTTACAATTGAAGTTGAGAATCCCTTTTTTTAGAATAATTTGGGGGACCTAGAAGTAGCTTACTACTTTTACATTAAGCTAATAATAGAAGAGAAGAGGGTATTTATTGTGATATAACGGTATAGTATGCAAGCGTTTTTCATAGTTTCTTGGTAAACTGTAGCGTTTTGTATATATGACACAGTAGTTTTACTTATCATATTGCTATAAACCCATAAAAATGTAAGTGTTTTCAATGAATATTAGCTATTTTATCGGTGATATATAGCTATTTTCCTACAAATTGAAGTATAAAAGTCCTCTTTTTGAACAATTTGCAACCCTAGTAAGTAGCTACTTTACATTAAAGCTATTAAATTGAAAGAGTGGAGGATATTCCATTGTGATATAACGGTAACAAGTATTTGGCAGGCGTTTGTCATAGTTTCTTCTACACTGGTACGTTTATTGTAAATATACAAGTATTTTTACTTATTATATTGCTATAAACCCATAAAATGTAATAATTTCAATGATTTTTAGCTATTATCATTGATATATAGCTGTTTTCCTACAAATTGAAGTATAAAATCCTCTTTTGAGAATAATTTGCACCTATAATACTTACATTACTTAAGCTGATTAAATAGAAGAGTAAGAGGTTTATTTTTATTGTGATATAACGGCATATTGGCAAGCGTTTTTCATAGTTTCTTGTAAACTGGTAGCGTTTTTTGTATATATACAAGGTAGTTTTACTTTATCATATTGCTATACACCCAGAAAATGTAGTGTTTTCAATGATCTTGCTATTTATCTGTGATATACAGCTGTTTGTCCTACAAATTGAAGTGTAAATCCTCTTTTTAGCAATAATTTTTGCACCTATAAGTAGCTTACATTACATTAACCCAATAAATAGAAGATAAGGCGTTATTTTATTGTGATATTAACGGTGTATTGCAAGCGTTTTTTCATAGTTTCCTTTTCGTTCTAAACTGTGCGTTATTGTATATAATACAGGTAGTTTTAAACTTATTATATTGCCTATAAACCCAAAATGTAGTGTTTTTCAATGATTTTGCTAGTTATCAGTGATATATAGCTGTTTTCCTACAAATTGAAGTACAAAAATCTCTTTTTAGAATAAATAGCACCTATAAGTAGCTTCCATTACATTAAGCTATTAAATCGAAGAGTAAGGTTTATTTATTGTGATTAAACGTATATGCAAAGCGTTTTTTCATAGGTTTCCTTGTAAACTTAAGTGTTATTGTATATATACAATTAGTTTTACTTATCCAATTGCTATAAACCCATAAAATTGTATGTTTTTTTTTCAATGTTTTAGCTCGTTATCAGTGAAGAGTGGGTTTTTTTTCTACAAATTGAAGTATATTTCCTTTATTCTGTAGCTAAATAGCTTTTTATATTTGCTCATACTAATTTTACAAAATTAATAGCTAAATATGTATTTTTCATGAAATTTAGATATCAATTTTTTATCTTAAAAACAATGTTTTGGAAAGAGTCAAGAATTTAATGTATTTTTGAAATGCTAAATAATGTCGAAATTTACATTTATTCAGCACTTTTACACAACTATATATTACAATGTTATGAGCTAAAATAATGAAATTTTTCATGAAATTTTAGGTATCACATTTTAATCTTAAAAACAAACCTTTTTTCAAAGTGTTTTTAATGTATTTTTTGACGGCCGTAAAAAAATGTCGAAATATCACATTATTCAGCACTTTTACACAACTATATTTTACAATATTATGAGCTTAAAATATGTATTTTTCATGTAATTTTTATGGTATCAATTTTTATTCCTAAAAACAACAGTTTTTTCAATGTTTTACTCTATTTTTGAAGGGCTAAAAAATGTCGGGGGGAAAAATTGACATTTTCAGCTCTTTTTTTGATAGATAAATTCAAATGTGGAATTAATAGTTGTTTTTCGTTAAAAATTGCTATTTTAAAACTACTGTAAGCTATAATAATGATTTTGAGACTCTATATTGTGATAAACATTTGTATATTTACGTTGTTTTTCCATAGTTTCTTCTTAATTGTTAGTGTTAATTCATTAATAAAGGAATTTACCTTATGATATGCTTTATACCCTCAAAATGTGTCTTTTCAATGATTTTAGCTAGTTATCGTTGATATATAGCTGTTTTCCCCTACAAATTGAAGTATAAAATCCTCTTTTTAGAATAATTTGCACCTATAGTAGCTTACATTACTTAAGCTATGAAAATAGAAGAGTAGGAGGTTATTTATTGTTAATATTGGTGATATTGCAAGCGTTTTTCCATAGGTTCTTGTAACTGGTAGCTTTATTGTATATATACAATACTTTTGGTCTTATCTCTTGCTTATAAACCCAAAAAATGTAGTTTTTTCACTGATTTTAGCTAGTTACAGTGAAGATTGTTTTTTTCTTCGACCAAATTGAAGTATATTTCTTTATATCTGTAGCTAAATAGCTTTTTTATATTTGCTACAACTATATTTTACAAAATTAATAGCTAAATATGTAGTTTCCATGAATTTAGATATCAATTTTAATCTTAAAACAATAGTTTTTTTCAAGAATTTTAATGTATTTTGAAATGCTATAATAATGTCGAAATTTTACCATTATTCCAGAGCACTTGTACACAACTATATCTTACAATGTTATGAGCTAAAAATATGATTTTTCATGAAATTTAGGTATCAATTTTAATCTGAAAACAACGTTTTTCCAAGTGTTTTAATGTATTTTTGAAGCTAAAAAATGTCGAAATTTGAACATTATTCGCACTTTTACACAGCTATATTTTACAATATGATATGAGCTTAAAATAATGTTTTTTCATGTAATTTATGTATCAAATTTTTATTCTTAAAAACAAACATTTTTTCAGTGGTTTAAATTTATTTTTGAAGGGCTAAAAAAAGTCGAAAAATTGACATTATTCATGCCCTTTTAAGAAGAAATAAGATAGAAATTAAGATAGAAATTCAAAATGTGGGATTATAGTGTTTTCGTTATAATTGCTATTTTTAAAATACTGTAAGCTTATAATAGGAGTTTTGGAGACTCTATATTGTGATACAATTGTATATTATACGTGTTTTCATAGTTTCTTCTTAATTGTAGTGTTATATCTTATAGAAGGAATTTACCCTTATGATAATGCTTTATACCCACAAAATGTGTTCTTTTCAATGATTTTAGCTAGTTTATCGTTTATATATATCTGGTTTTCTTACAAATTGAAGTAAACAAGCAATCCTTTTTTAGAATCATGTTGCACTTATAAGTAAGCTTACATTACATTAAGCTTTTAAAATAGAAGAGTCAGAGGTTATTTTATTGTGATATAAAACGGTATATCAAGAGGTTTTTTTTTCATAGTTTCTTGTAAACTGGTAGCGTTTTTTGTAATATATACAAGTAGTTTTATACTTTATCACTATTGCTATAAACCCATATACTGTAGTGTTTTCAATGATCTTAAGCTATTTATCCGTGAATATACAGCTGTTTTCCTACAAATGTGAAGTGTAAAATCCTCTTTTTTAGAATAATTTGGAACCTATACGTAGCTTTACATTACATTAAGCTAATAAATAGAAGAGTACTAAACGTGTTATTTATTGTGATTATAACGGTATAATTGCATCGTTTTTTCATAGGTTTCTTGTAAACTGTTAGTCGTTATTGTATATTTACAGTAGTTTTTACTTATCATATGCTATAACCCATAAAATGGTGTTGTTTTCCATGATAGTAGCTATTTTATCGGTGATATATACCTGTTTTTCCTACAAATTGAAGTATAAAAATCCTCTTTTAATATACTTTGCAAACCTATAAGTAGCTTACATTACATTAAGCTATTAAATAGAAGAGTATGAGGTTATTTATTGTGATATAACGGTATATTGCAAGCGTTTTTTATAGTTTCTTCTAAACTGTAGCGTTATTGTATATATACTAGTAGTTTTACATATTATATTGCTATAAACCCATAAAATGTAGTGTTTTCAATGATTTTAGCTAGTTATCAGTAATATATAGCTGTTTTCCTACAAATTGAAGTATAAAATCCTCTTTTTAGAATAATTTGCACCTATAAGTAGCTTATATTACATTAAGCTATTAAATAGAAGAGTAAGAGGTTATTTATTGTGATATAACGGTATATTGCAAGCGTTTTTCATAGTTTCTTGTAAACTATAGCGTTATTGTATATATACAAGTAGTTTTACTTATCATATTGCTGCTATAAACCCATAAAATGTAGTGTTTTCAATGATTTTAGCTAGTTATCAGTGAAGAGTTTTTTTTTTCTACAAATTGAAGTATATTTCTTTATATCTGTAGCTAAATAGAATTTTATATTTGCTACAACTATATTTTTTCAAAATTAATAGCTAAAAATATGTATTTTTCATGAAATTTAGATATCAATTTTATTCTTAAAAAGGTTTTTCAAGTATTTTAATGTATTTTTGAAGGGCTAAAAAATGTCGAAATTAGACTTTATTCAGCACTTTTACACAACTATACTTTACAATATTAAGAGCTTAAAATGTGTATTTTTCATGAAAATAATGTATCAATTTTAATCTAAGAAACAACGTTTTTTCAAGTGTTTTAATGTATTTTTGAAGGGCTAAAAAATGTCGAAAATGGACATTATTCAGCCCTTTTTTGGATAGAGAAATTCAAAATGTGGAATTATAGTTGTTTTCGTTAGAAATTGCTATTTTAAACTACTGTAAGCTTATAATAGGAGTTTGAGACTATATTGTGATACAATTGTATATTATACGTGTTTTTCATAGTTTCTTCTTAATTGTAGTGTTATATCATTAATAGAAGGAATTTAACTTATGATAATGCTTTATACCCTCAAAATGTGTTCTTTTCAATGATTTTAGCTAGTTATCGGTGATATATAGCTGTTTTCCTACAAATTGACGTAAACAATCCTTTTTTTAGAATAATTTGCACCTATAAGTAGCTTACATTACATTAAGCTAATAAATAGAAGAGTAAGAGGTTATTTATTGTGATATAACGGTATATTGCAAGCGTTTTTCATAGTTTCTTCTAAACTGTAGCGTTATTGTATATATACAAGAAGTGATACTTATTATATTGCTATAAACCCATAAAATGTAGTGTTTTCAATGATTTTAGCTAGTTATCAGTGATATATAGCTGTTTTCCTACAAATTGAAGTATAAAATCCTCTTTTTTGAATAATTTGCACCTATATGTAGCTTACATTACATTAAGCTATTAAATAGAAGAGTCAGAGGTTATTTATTGTGATATAACGGTATATTGCAAGCGTTTTTCATAGTTTCTTCTAAACTGTAGCGTTATTGTATATATACAAGTAGTTTTGTTTAACTTATTTATATTCTATAAACCCATAAAATGTAGTGTTTTTCAATTATTTTAGCTAGTTTCATGATATATAGCTTGTTTCCTACAACTTGAGTATAAAATCCTCTTTTTAGAATATTTGCACTATAAAGTAGCTTACATTACTTAAGCTATTAATAGAAAGAGTAAGAGGTTTTTTTTAATTGTGATAATAACGGTATATTGCAAGCATTGTTCATAGTTTCTTGTAAACTGTAAGCGTTATTGTAATATATACAAGTAGTTTTACTTATCATATGCTATAACCCATAAAAATGTAGTGTTTTCATGAGTAGTTAAGCTATTTAATAGGTGATATATATCTGTTTTTCTACAAATTGAAGTAAGAAAATCCTCTTTTTAGAATAATTTGTCACCTATAAGTAGCTTACATTACTTAAGCTAGTAAATAGAAGAGTAAGAGGTTATTTATGTGATAATACACGGTAATATTGCATCGTTTTTCATAGTTTCTTGTGTAAACTGGTAGCGTTATTGTATAAGACAAGTAGTTTTAAACTTATTAATATTGCTATAAAACCCATAAAAGTAGTGTTTTCAATTATTTTAGCTGTTATCAGTGTATATAGGCTTTTGCCTACAAATTGGAAGTATAAAAAGCCTTTGTTTTTTAGCATCATTTTTGGCACCTATAAGTGCTTACATTACATTAAGCCTATTAATAGAAGAGTAAGAGGTTTTTATTGTGATATAACGGTATATTGCAAGCGGTTTTTTCATAGTTTCTGGTAACCTGAGCTTATTGTAATATATACCAAGTAGTTTTTACTTGATTGTTTGCTAATAAACCCATAAAATTGTAGTGGTTTTCAATGATATTAGCTATATCTCGGGTGATATAGAGCTGTTTCCTACCATAAAGTATAACAATCCCTTTTTTTTAGAATAATTTGGCACCTATAAGTAGCTTAACCATTACATTAAGCTAATAAATAGATGAGTAACTATGTTATTTCTATTGTATATAACCGTATATTGCAAGCGTTTTTTCATAGTTTCTTGTAAACTGTAGCGTTATTGTATATATACAATAGTTTTACTTATCATATGCTATAAACCCATAAATGTAAGTGTTTTTCAATGATTTTATCTATTTATCAGGAAGAGGTTTTTTTTTTCTACCAATTGAAAGTATATTTCTTTATATCTGTGCTAAATAGCCTTTTATAATTCTACAACTATATTTTACAAATTAACTGCTAAAAATAGTATTTTTTTTCCATGAAATTTAGATATCAATTTTAATCTTAAAAACATTTATTTCAAGTATTTGAATGTATTTTTTGAAGCCTAAAAAAATTTCGAAATTAGAATTTATTCAGCACTTTTTACAGCAACGATATTTTTAACAATATTATGAGCTTAAAATGTATTAATTTTTCAGGAAATAATGTATCATTTTAATCTTAGAAACACGTTTTTGAAGTTATTTTAATGTATTTTTGGAGGGCTAAAAAATGTCGAAAAATGGACATTATTCAGCCCTTTTTTTTGGATATAGAATTCAAAATTGTGAATTATAGTTTTTTCCGTTAGAAATTGCTATTGAAACTACTGTAAGCTTATAAATAGGAGTTTCAGACTCGATATTGTGATCAAGTTGTATATGATAGCGTTTTTTTCATAGTTTCTCTTATTGTATTGGTTATATCATTAAAGAAGGAATTTACCTTATGATAATGCTTTATACCCTCAAAATGTGGTTTCTTTATTCATGATTTTTAGCTAGCGTATCGGGGATATAATGCTGTTTTCCTACAAAAATTGAATGTATACAATCCTTTTTTTTAGATATTTTGCACCTCATAAGTAGCTTACATTACATTAAGCTAATACTAGAAGAGTAAGAGGTTTTTATTTATTGTGATATAACCGTATATGGCAAGCTGTATACAATCCTTTTTTTAGAATATTTGCACCTCTAAGTAGCTTACATTTACCTTAAGCTAATAAATAAGAAGAGTAGGGGTTATTTATGTGATATAACGGTAATATGGCAAGCGTTTTTTCATAGTTTCTTGTAAACTGTAACGTTATTGTATATATACAAGTAGTTTTACTTATCATATTGCTATAAACCCATAAAATGTAGTGTTTTCAATATATTGCCATTTAAATCGGTGATATAGAGCCTGTTTTCCTACAAATGAAGTATACAATCCTTTTTTTTATTAAGAATATTTGGACCTATAGTAGCTACTTACAGTAAGCTAATACAGTAGAATAGTAAGAGGTTATTTATTGTGATATAACGGTATATTTGCAAGCGTTTTTTCATAGTTTCTTGTAAACTCTGTCAGCATTATTGTTATATACAGGTAGTTTTACTTATTATATTGCTATAAACCCATAAAATTTAGTGTTTTCAATGAATTTTAGCTAGTTTATCATGATATATAGCTGTTTTCCCTACAATTGACATACAAAATCCTCTTTTAGAACAATTTGAGATACATATAATAGCTTACATCTTAAGCTATAAATAGAAAGAGTAAAGGTTATTATTTGTGATATAACGGTATATTGCAAGCGTTTTTTTCATAGTTTCTTGTAAAGTGTAGCGTTAGTGTAAAACAGTAGTTTTACTTATCATATTGCTATTAAACACATAAAATTTAAGTGTTTTCAATGATTTTAGCTATTTCTTCAGTGAAGAGTGTTTTTTTTCTACAAATTGAAGTATATTTCTTTATATCTGTAGCTAAAATAGCTTTTATATTTGCTACAACTATATTTTTAACAAAATTAATAGCTTTAAAAATATGTCTTTTTCATGAAATTTAGATATCATTTGTTATCTTAACAAAACATGTTTTTTTCAAGAATTTTAATAGTATTTTGAAATGCTAAATATGTCGAAATTTTATTTACATTATTCAGGTCACTTTTCCCAGTATATTTTACCATGTTATGAGCTAAAATATGAATTTTTCATGAAATTTAGGTATCATTTTAATCTATAAACAACGTTTTTTTCAAAGTGTTTTTATGTATTTTTGAAGGCCTAAAAAATGTCGACATTTGACATTATTCAGCCTTTTTTAACACAACTATAATTTTACGAATATGTTATGAGCTTAAAATGATGTATTTTTCATGTAATTTATGTATCAAATTTTATTCATAAAAACAAACGTTTTTTCAAGTGTTTTTAATGTATTTTTGAAGGGCTAAAAAATGTCGAAAATGACATTATTCAGCCCTTTTAGAAGAAATGAGATAGAGATTAGATAGAGAAATTCCAAAATGTGGAATTATAGTTGTTTTCGTTAGAAATTTGCTATTTTTAAACTACTGTAAGCTTATAATAGGAGTTTTGAAGACTCTATATGTGATACAATTGGGTATATTATACTTGTTTTTTCATAGTTGTCCCTTCTTAATTGTAAGTGTTATATCATTAATAGAGGAAGTATACCTTATGATAATGCTTTATATACCCCACAAAATTGTGTTTCTTTTTCATGGTTTTAGCTAGTTTATTGGTATATATACTGTATTCCCTACAAACTTGAAGTATACATCCTTTTTTAGATAATTTGGACCTATAAGGTACTTACTTTATCATTAAGCCTATAAATAGATAGTACGAGGGTATTGTATTTGTGATATAACGGTTATTTGCAAGCGTTGTTCATAGTTTTTCTTGTAAACTGTAGCGGGTTTTGTATATTACAGTGTTTTTACCTTCTCATATTGCTATAAACCCCATAAAATGTAGTGTTTTCAATGATATTAGCTATTATCGGTGATATATCCCTGTTTTGCCTGACAAATGAAGTATAAAATCCTCTTTTTTAATATATTTGCACCTATAAGTAGCTTACATTACATTAAGCTATTAATAGAAGAGTATGAGGTTATTTATTGTGGATATAACGGTATATTGCGACGTTTTTTTATATAGTTTCTTCTAACTTGTAGCGTTTATTGTATATATACTAGTAGTTTTTTTTACATATTCAATTGGCTATAAACCCATAAAATTTAGTGTTTTTCAATGATTTTAGCTAGTTTTCAGTAATATATAGCTGTTTTTTCTACAAATTGAAGTTATAAATCCTCTTTTTATAATAATTTGCACCTATAAGTAGCTTATATTCATTCTCTATTAAATGAAGAGTAAAGAGGTTATTTATTGGTGATATAAGCGTATATTGCCAAGCGTTTTTTTCATAGTTTTTTTGTAACTATAGCGTTATTGGTATATATACAATTAGTTGTACTTAATCATATTGCTGCTTATAGAACCATAAAAGGTAGTGTTTCAATGATTTTAGCTAGTTATCAGTGAAGAGTTTTTTTTTTCTACAAATTGAGTATATTTCTTTATATCGTAGCTAATAACTATAAATTTTATATTTGCTACATATATTTTTTCAATTAATAGCTAAAAATATGTATTTTTCATGAAATTTAAGATATCAATTTTCTTTTTTAAAAAGGGTTTTTCAGTATTTTAATGTATTTTTGAAAGGCTAAAAATGTCCCGAAATTAGACTTTATTCAGCATTTTTACACAACTATACTTTACAATAATAAGAGCTTAAATGTGTATTTTTCATGAAAATATATGTATCAATTTTTAATCAAAGGAAACAACGTTTTTTTTTCAAGTGTTTTTAAGTCTTTTTGAAAGGTCTAAAAAATGTCGAAAATGCATTATCAGCCCTTTTGTTTGGGATAGAGAAATTCAAAATGTGAATTATAGTTGTTTTCGTTAGATTGCTTATTTTCAAACTACTGGTAAAAGCTTATCATAGGAGTTTGAGACTATATTGTGATCAATTGTATATTTATATACGTGTTTTTTCATGTTTTTCTCTTAATTGTAGTGTTATATCATTAATAGAAGGAATTTTTAACTTGATGATAATGCTTTATACACTCAATGTGTTCTTTTTCATGATTTTAGCTAGTTTATCGGTGATATTAGCTGTTTCCCCTACAAATTGACGTAACAATACCTTTTTTTTTTTAGAATCAATATTGCACCTATACGTGCTTACATTACATTAGCTTAATAAATAGAAGATAAGAGGTTATTTATTGTCATTATAACGGTATAATTGCAACAGGGGGGGGGGGGGTTTTTCATAGTTTCTTGTAAACTGGTAGCGTTTATTGTATATATACAAGATGATTCTTATTATATTGCTATAAACCCCCTAAAATGTAGTGTTTTCATGATTTTTAGCTAGTTCTCAGTGATATATAGCTGTTTTCCCTACAAATTGAAGTTAAATCCTCGTTTTTTGAATAATTTTGCACCTATATTAGCTACATTACATTAAGCTATTAAATAAGAGTGCGAGTTAATTTAGTTGTGATATAACGGTATATTGCAAGCGTTTTTTCATAGTTTCTTCTAACTGTAGCGTTTATTGTATCTATAACCATAGTTTTTACTTGTTATATTGCTATATACCCATAAAATTTAGTTTTTATGATTTTGCTGTTTGGAGTTTATCAGTTATATACTGTTTTCCCTACAATTGAAGTACAAAATCCTCTTTTTTGAATAATATGCAACCTATAAGTAGCTTCATTTACATTAAGCTATTAAATAGAAGAGGTAAGAGGTTATTTTTGTGGATATAACGGTATATTGCAAGCGTTTTTCATAGTTTCTGTAAAACTGTAGCGTTATTGTATATATACAAGTAGTTTTACTTATCATATTGCTATAAACCCATAAAATGTAGTGTATCAATGATTTTAGCTAGTTATCAGTGAAGAAATGGCTTTTTTCTACAAATTGAAGTATATTCTTTATATCGTAGCTAAATAGCTTTTTATATTTGCTACAACTATATTTTCAAAATTAATAGCTAAAAATATGGGATTTTTCATGAAATTTAGATATCAATTTTAATCTTAAAAACAAGTTTTTTCAAAAAATTTTAATGTATTTTTGAAATGCTAAATAATGTCGAAATTTACATTATCAGCACTTTTACACAACTATACTTTACAATGTTATGAGCTAAAATATGAATTTTTCATGAAATTTAGGTATCAATTTTAATCTTAAAAACAACGTTTTTTCAAGTGTTTTAATGTATTTTTGAAAGCCTAAAAAATGTCGAAATTTGACATTATTCAGCACTTTTACACACCTATAATTTACAATATTATGAGCTTAAAATATGTATTTTTCATTAAATTTATGTATCAATTTTATTCCTAAAAACAACGTTTTTTCAAGTGTTTTAATGTATTTTTGAAAGGCTAAAAAATGTCGAAATTTGACATTATTCAGCACTTTTACACAACTATATTTTACAATATTATGACCTTAAAATATGTATTTTTCATGTCATTTATGTATCAATTTTATTCCAAAAAACAACGTTTTTTCAAGTGTTTTAATGTATTTTTGAAGGGCTAAAAAATGTCGCAAATTAAAATTATTCAGCCCTTTTTTTGATAGAGAAATTCAAAATGTGGAATTATAGTTGTTTTCGTTAGAAATTGCTATTTTAAGCTACTGTAAGCTTATAATAGGCGTATGAGACTCTATATTGTGATACAATTGTACATTATACGTGTTTTTCATAGTTTCTTCTTAATTGTAGTGTTATATCATTAATAAAAGGAATTTACCTTATGATAATGCTTTATACCAACAAAATGTGGGTTTTTTCAATGATTTTAGCTAGTTATTGGTGAATATAGCTGTTTTCCTTCAAATTGAAGTATACAATCCTATTTTTTTTGAATAATTTGGACCTATAAGTAGCTTACATTACATTAAACTGTTTAAAAAGAAGAGTAAGAGGGTATTTATTGTGATATAACGGGATATTGCAAGCGTTTTTATAGTTTTTGTAAACTGTAGCGTTATTGTATATATACAAGTATTTTTTCTTATTATATTGCTATAACCATAAATTAGTGTTTTTGTATAAACAAATAGTTTTACTTATTATATTGCATAAACCCATAAAAGTAGNTGCTATAAACCCATAAAAGAGTTTTTCAATGTTTTTTGCTATTTTTCGGGGATTTTAGCTTTTTCCTCAAAAATTTAAGTAAAAAAACCTCTTTTTGAACAATTTGCACCTATTAGTAGCTTACATTACATTAAGCTATTAAATAGAAGAGTAAGAGGTTATTTATTGTGATATAACGGTATATTGCAGGCGTTTTTCATAGTTTCTTCTAAACTGTAGCGTTATTGTATATATACAGGTAGTTTTACTTATTATATTGCTATAAACCCATAAAATGTAGTATTTTCAATGTTTTTAGCTAGTTATCAGTGATATATAGCTGTTTTCCTACAAATTGAAGTACAAAAACCTCTTTTAGAATAATATGCCCTATAAGTAGCTTACATTACATTAAGCTATTAAATAGAAGAGTAAGAGGTTATTTATTGTGATATAACGGTATATTGCAAGCGTTTTTTCATAGTTTCTTGTAAACTGTAGCGTTATTGTATATATACAAGTAGTTTACTTATCATATTGCTTTTAAACCCATAAAAGGTAGTGTTTTCAATTATATTAGCTATTTATCGTTGATATATAGATGTTTTCCTACAAATTGAAGTATACAATCCTTTTTTTAGAATAATTTGGACCTATAAGTAGCTTACATTATATTAAGTTAATAAATAGAAGAGTAAGAGGTTATTTATTGTGATATAATGGTATATTGCAAGCGTTTTTCATATTTTCTTGTAAACTGTAGCGTTATTGTATATTTACAAGTAGTTTTACTTATCATATTGCTATAAACCCATAATATGTAGTGTTTTCAATGATATTAGCTATTTATCGGTGATATATAGCTGTTTTCCTACAAATTGAAGTATAAAATCCTCTTTTTAGAATAATTGGCACCTATAAGTAGCTTACATTACATTAAGCTATTAAATAGAAGAGTATGAGGTTATTTATTGTGATATAACGGTATATTGCAAGCGTTTTTTATAGTTTCTTCTAAACTGTAGCGTTATTGTATATATACTAGTAGTTTTACATATTATATTGCTATAAACCCATAAAATGTAGTGTTTCAATGATTTTAGCTAGTTTTCAGTAATATATAGCTGTTTTTCCTACAAATTGAAGTATAAAATCCTCTTTTTAGAATAATTTGCACCTATAAGTAGCTTTTATTACATTAAGCTATTAAATAGAAGAGTAAGAGGTTATTTATTGTGATATAACGGTATATTGGGAAGCGTTTTTCATAGTTTCTTGTAAACTATAGCGTTATTGTATATATACAAGTAGTTTTACTTATCATATTGCTGCTATAAACCCATAAAATGTAGTGTTTTCAATGATTTTAGCTAGTTATCAGTGAAGAGGTTTTTTTTTCTACAAATTGAAGTATATTTCTTTATATCTGTAGCTAAATAGAATTTTATATTTGCTACAACTATATTTTTTCAAAATTAATAGCTAAAAATATGTATTTTTCATGAAATTTAGATATCAATTTTATTCTTAAAAAGGTTTTTCAAGTATTTTAATGTATTTTTGACAGGGCTAAAAAATGTCGAAATTAGACTATTCAGCACTTTTACCAACTATAATTTACAATGTTAAGAGCTAAAAATATGTATTTTCATGAAAGTTAGGTAATCAATTTTAACTTAAAAATAAACGTTTTTCCAAGTATGTAATGTATTTTTGAAACAGCCTAAAAAAAGTCGAAAAATGTGAATTATTTCAGCACTTTTACACCAACTATACCTTTACAATATTAAGAGCTTAAAATGTGTATTTTTCATGAAATAATGTATCAATTTTAAATCTAAGATAACAACGTTTTTTCAAGTGTTTTAAATGTATTTTTGAAGGGCTAAAAAAAATATGTCGCAAATGGACTTTATTCAGCCCTTTTGGATAGAGAAATTCAAAAATGTGGAATTATAGTGTTTCGTTAGAAATTGCTATTTTAAAACTACTGTAAGTTATAATAGGAGTTTGAGGACTATATTGTTATACCAATTGTATTTATACGGGTTTTTCAATAGTTTCTTCTGGAGTAATTGTTATTGTTTATATCATTATAGAATGAAGTTACCTTATGATAATGCTTTATACCCTCAAAATGTGTTCTTTCTTTCAAGGATTCTAGCTAGTTATCGGTGATATAAGCGTTTTCATACAAATTGACGTAAACAATCCTTTTTTTAGAATTAATTTGCCACCTTATAAGTAGCTTACATCTACATTAAGCTAATAAAATAAGAGTAGAGGTTTTATTGTGATTAACACGGTATATTGCCCCACCCCCAAGCCGTTTTTCATAGTTTCTTGTAAAACTGTTAGCGTTATTGGATATATATAAGTTAAATATTTACAATAGGCGAAGTTTACTTGATCATATTGCTATAAACCATAAAATGTAGTTGTTTTCAAATGATATTAGCGGGGATATTATCGTGTGATATATAGCTATTTTCCTACAAATTGAAGTATAAAATGCTTTTTTAGAACAATTTGAACCTATTAGTAGCTCCCTACATTACATTAAGCTATTAAATAGAAGAGTAAGAGGTTAATGATATTTATTGTGATATAACGGTATATTGCAGCGTTTTCATAGTTTCTTCTAAACTGTAGCGTTATTGTCTATATACAAGTAGTTTTACTTATATATTGCTTATAAACCCAAAAATGTAATAATTTCAATTGATTTTAGCTAGTTAATCAGTGATATATAGCTGTTCCTACAAATTGAAGTATTAAAATCCCTGTTTGAGAATAATTTGCACCTATAGTAGGCTTACATTACATTAAGCTATTAAATAGAAGAGTACGAGGTTATTTATGTGATAAAACGGTTAGTATTGCAAGCGTTTTTTTTCATAGTTTTGTAAACTGTAGCGTTTGTGTGTATATATACAAAGTAGTTTTACTTGGTCATATTGCTATAATACCCATAAAATGTAGTGTTTTCAATGATCTTAGTTATTTATCGGTGATATACAGCTGTTTTCCTATAAATTGAAGTATACAATCCTTTTTTTAGAATAATTTGGACCTATAAGTAGCTTACATTATATTAAGTTAATAAATAGAAGAGTAAGAGGTTATTTATTGTGATATAATGGTATATTGCAAGCGTTTTTCATATTTTCTTGTAAACTGTAGCGTTATTGTATATTTACAAGTAGTTTTACTTATCATATTGCTATAAACCCATAAAATGTAGTGTTTTCAATGATATTAGCTATTTATCGGTGATATATAGCTGTTTTCCTACAAATTGAAGTATAAAATCCTCTTTTTAGAATAATTTGCACCTATAAGTAGCTTACATTACATTAAGCTATTAAATAGAAGAGTATGAGGTTATTTATTGTGATATAACGGTATATTGCAAGCGTTTTTTATAGTTTCTTCTAAACTGTAGCGTTATTGTATATATACTAGTAGTTTTACATATTATATTGCTATAAACCCATAAAATGTAGTGTTTTCAATGATTTTAGCTAGTTATCAGTAATATATAGCTGTTTTCCTACAAATTGAAGTATAAAATCCTCTTTTTAGAATAATTTGCACCTATAAGTAGCTTATATTACATTAAGCTATTAAATAGAAGAGTAAGAGGTTATTTATTGTGATATAACGGTATATTGCAAGCGTTTTTCATAGTTTCTTGTAAACTATAGCGTTATTTTATATATACAAGTAGTTTTACTTATCATATGCTGCTATAAACCCATAAAATGTAGTGTTTTCAATGATTTTAGCTAGTTATCAGTGAAGAGTTTTTTTATTCATACAAATTGAAGTATATTTGTTATATCTGTAGCTAAAGAAGAATTTTATATTGCTACAACTATATCTTTTCAAAAATAAATAGCTAAAAAAATATGTATTTGTTCATGAAATTAGATATCAATTTTATTCTAAAAGGCTTTTCAAGTATTTTATGTATTTTGAAGGGCTAAAAAATGTCGAATTAGACTTTATTCAGCACTTTACAAAAACGATATTTTTACATGTTAAGAGCTAAAAATATGTATTTTCATTGAAATTTAGGTATCAATTTTAATCTTAAAAACAAACGTTTTTCCAAGTATTTTAATGTATTTTTGAAAGCCTAAAAAAAGTCGAAATTGACCTTATTCACGCACTTTTGTACACAACTATACTTTACAATATTAGAGACTTAAAATGTGTATTTTTTTCATGAAAAATAAAAAAAAAAAACAAAGTTGTATAAATTTTAATCTACGAAACACGTTTTTTCAAGTGTTTATGTATTTTTTGAAGGGCTAAAAAAATGTCGACAAATGGACATTATTCAGCCCTTTTTTGGATAGAGAAATCAAAAATGTGGAATTATAGTTGTTTCGTTAGAAATTGCTATTTTAAAATACTGTAAGCTTTATAGGAGTGAGACTATATTGTGATACAATTGTATATATACGTGTTTTTCATAGTTTCTTCTTCGTCTGTATTGTTATATTCATTAATAGATGGTAGAATTTAACTTATGATTAATGCTTTATACCCTCAAAATGTGTTTCTTTCAAGATTTTAGCTAGTTATCGGTGATATATAAGCTGTTTCCTACAAATTGACGGAAAACAATCTTTTTTTAGAATAATTTGCCACTATAAGTAGTTACATTAAATTAAGCTAATAAATAGAAGAGTAAGAGGTATTATTGTGATATAACGGTATATTGCCAGCGTTTTCATAGTTTCTTTGTAAACTGTAGCGTTATTGGATATATACAGAATGTTGATACCTTATTAATTGCTATAAACCATAAAAATGTATTGTTTTTCAATGATTTTAGATAGTTATCAGTGATTATAGCTGTTTTCCTACCAAATGAAGATAAATCCTCTTTTTGAATATTTGCACCGTATATGTAGCTTACATTACATAAGATATTAAATAGAGGAGTAAGGATGGTTATTTATTGTGAATAACGCGTATATTGCAAGCGTTTTCATAAGTTCTCGTAACTGTGCGTATTGTATATATACAAGAGTTTACTTTGTTATATGCTATAAAACCATAAAATGTAGTGTTTTCAATGATTTTAGCTATTATCAGAAATCTCTAAAACCCCCCACCTGGATATATAGCTGTTTTCCTACAAATTGGAAGTAAAAATCATCTTTTTAGAATAATTTGCACCTATAAGTAGCTTACATTACATTAAAGCTAATAAATAGAAAAGAGTAAGAAGTTATTTATGGTGATATAACGGTAATTGCACGCCGTTTTTCATAATTTCTTGTAAACTGTAGCGTATTGTATAAATACAGAGTTTTACTTATCATATTTGCTATAAACCGCTTAATATGTAGTGTTTTCAATGATATGGCTATTATCGGTGATATAAAGCTGTTTTCACAAATTGAAGTCTTAAAAGCTCCTTTTTAGAATTAATTTGCATCTATAAGTAGCTGACATACATTAAGCTATTAAATAGAAGAGTAAGAGGTTTTTATTTATTGTGATTAAACGGTATATTGCAAGCGTTTTTCATAGTTTCTTCTAAACTGAGCGTTTTATTGTATATATACAAGAGTTTTACTTTATTATATTCCGCTATAAAACCATAAATGTAGTGTTTTCAATTATTTAGTCAGTATCAGGGATATATAGCTGTTTCCTACAAAATTGAAGTGAATAAAATCCTCTTTTGAATAATTTTGCACCTATAAGTTAGCTTACATTACATTAAGTCTATAAATAGGAAAGAGTAAGGGTTTGTTATTGTGAATATAACGGTATATTGCAAAGCATTTTTCATAGTTTCTGGTAAACTGTAGCGTTATTGTATATAGACACAAGTAGTTTTACTTATATAATTGCTATTAAACCATAAAATGTAGTGTTTTCAATGATCGTAGCTATTTATCGGTGATATATAGGGTTTCCTACAAATTCGAAGATAAAATCCTCTGTTTTTAGAATAATTTGCACCTATAAGTAGCTTACCATTACCATTAGATAGTCATAGAACGAGTAAGAGTTATTTATTGTGATATAACGGTGATATTGCAAGCGGTTTTCATAGTTCTTGTAAACGTAGCGTTATTGTATATATACAAGTTAGTTTTACTTATTATATTGCTATAAACCCATAAAATGTAGTGTTTTCAATTATTTTAGCTAGTTATCAGTGATATATGCTGTTTCCACAAATTGAAGTATAAAATCTCTTTTTGCATAATTTCACCTATCAAGTAGGCTTACATTAATTAGCTATTAAATAGAGAGTAAGAGGTTATTTATTGGATCATAACGGTATATTGCAAGCGTTTTTCATAGTTCTTGTAAAACTGTAGCGTTATTGTATATATAACAAGTAGTTTTACTTATTTGTTTGCTATAAACCCATAAAAGTAGTGTTTTCAATGATATTAGCTATATCCGGTGATCTAGAGCTGTTTTTCCTACAAAATTGAAGTATACATTTCCTTTTTTTTTAGAATAATTTGCACACTATAAGTAGCCTAACATTACATTAAGCTAATAAATAAAAGAGTAAAAGGTTATTTATTGTAATATAACGTATATGTGGCAAGCGTTTTTCATAGTTCTTGTAAACGTAGCGTTATTGTATATATACAAGTAGTTTTACTTATCATATGCTATAAACCATAAAATGTAGTGTTTTTCAAGATTTTAGCTAGTTATCAGTTGAAGAGTTTTTTTTTTCTACAAATTGAAGTATATTTCTTTATATCTGTAGCGAAATAGCGTTTATATTTGCTACACTATATTTTACAAATTAATAGCTAAAAAAATATGTAATTTTCATGAATTTAGATATCATTTTAATCTTAAAAAAACAATGTTATTTTCAAGTATTTTAAGGTATTTTGAAAGGGCTAAAAAAATGTCGAAAATTAGACTTATATCAGCACTTTTACCAAACTATATTTTATAATGTGATGAGTAAAAAATGTATTTTTCATAAAAATTTAAGTTCAATTTTAATCTAAAAAACAACGTTTTTCCAAGTATTTCATGTATTTTTGAAGGCCTAAAAAATGTCGAAATTTGACATTATTCAGGGCCACTTTTTACCACAACTATATTTACAATATTATGAGCTAAAAATGGGTATTTTTCATGAAAATAATGTATCAATTTTAATCTTAGAAACAAGTTTTTTGAAGTATTTTAATGATTTTTGGAGGGCTAAAAAAGTCGAAAATGGACATTATTCAGCCCTTTTTTGGATAGAGAAATTCAAAAGTGGAATTAAGTTGTTTTCGTTAGAAATTGCTATTTGAAAACTACTGTAAGCTTATAATAGGAGTTTCAGCCTCTATATTGTGATACAATGTATATTATACGTGTTTTTTCACAGTTTCTCTTAATTGTATATGTAATACATTAATAGAAGGAATTTACCTTATGATAATTGCTTTATACACTCAAAATGGTTCTTTTCAATGATTTTAGCTAGTTAATCGGTGATACTATAGCTGTTTTCCTTACCACATGATGTATACAATCCTTTTGTTACATAATTGCACCTTATAAGTAGCTTACATTACATTAAGCTAATAAATAGAAGAGTATAAGAGGTTTATTTATTGTGATATATAACGGTATATGGCCAAGCGTATACAATCCTTTTTTTAGAATTAATTTGCACCTATAAGTTAGCGTCCCCTTAACATTACATTAAGCTAATAAATCGAGAGTAAGAGGTCTATTTATTGTGATATAACGGTATATGGCAAGAGTTTTTCAATAGTTTTCTTGTAAACTGTAGCGTTATTGTATTATACAATCGTTTTAACTTATCATATTGCTATAAAACCATAAAATGTAGTGTTTTCAATGATATATTCAGCATTTTATCGGTGATATAGAGCTGTTTCCTACAAATTGAAGTATACAATCCTTTTTTTTAACGAATAATTTGGGACCTATAAGTAAACTTACATTACATATTAAGCTAATAAATAGAAGAGGAAGAGGGTATTTATTGTGATATAAACGTATATTGCAAGCGTTTTTCATAGTTTTTGTAAACTGTAGCATATCGTAATATACAGGGAGTTTTACTTATTATATTGCTATAAACCCAGAAATGTAGGTTTTCATTAATTTTAGCTAGTTATCAGTGATATATAGCGTTTTCCTACAAATTGAAAGTACAAAATCCTCTTTTTAAAACAATTTGTACCTATAAGAGCTTATATTACATTAAGCTATTGAAATAGAAGAGTAAGAGGTTATTATTGTGATTATAACGGTATATTGGCCAAGCGTTTTTTCATAGTTTCTTGTAAACTGTACCGTTATGTAAAAACAAAGTAGTTTACTTATTCATATTGGCATATAAACCCCTAAAATGTATGTTTTCTTTTTTTTTTTTTTTTTTTTAATGATTTTAGCTAGTTATCAGTTGAAGGAGTGGTTTTTTTCTACAAATTGAAGATATTCTTTATATCTGTAGCTAAATAGCTTTTTATATTGCTACAACTATATTTTACAAAATTAATAGCTAAAAATATGTATTTTTCATGAATATAGATATCAATTTTAACTTAAAACAATGTTTTTCAAGAATTTTAATGTATTGAAATGCTAAATAATATCGAAATTTTACATTATTCAGCACTTTTACACAACTATATTTTACAATGTTATGAGTTAAAAATAGAATTTTCATTGAAATTTATATTTCAATTTTAATCTTAAAAAACAACGTTTTTCAAGTGTTTAAGTATTTGAAAGCCTAAGAAATGTCGAAATAGACATTATTCAGCACTTTTACACAACTATATTTTACAAATTATGAGCTTAAAATATGTATTTTCTCATTTGTAATTTATGTAGAAATTTATTCTTAAAAACAAAGTTTTTTCAAGTGTTTTAATGTATTTTTGAAGGGCGAGAAAAAATGTCGAAAATTGACATTATTCAGCTCTTTTTGATAGAGAAATTCAAAATGGGAATATAGGTTGTTTTCGTTAGAGAAATTGCTCATTTTTAAAACTACTGTAAGATTATAATAGAGTTTGAGACTATATATTGTGATAAATTTGTATATTACGTGTTTTTCATAGTTTCTTCTTAATGTGAGTGTTATATCAGTAATAGAAGGAATTTTTTTTACCTTATGATAATGCTCTATACCTCAAAATGTGTTCCTTGTCAATGATTTTAGTAGTTATCGGTGAATATATAGCTGTTTTCCTACAAATTGAAGTATAAAATCCTCTTTTAGAATAATTGGACCTATAAGTAGTTACATTACCATTAAGCTATTAAATAAGAAGAGTCAGAGGTTATTTATTGTGATATAACGGTATATTGCAAGCGTTTTCATAGTTTATTCTAAACTGGAGCGCTATGTATATATACAGGTAGTTTTACTTATTATATGCTATAAACCCAAAAATGTAGTGTTTTCAATGATTTTAGCTAGTTATCAGTGATATATAGTGTTTTCCTACTAATTGAAGTATAAATCCTCTTTTTAGAATAATTTGCACCTATAAGGAGTTACATTACATTTAAGCTATTAAATAGAAGAGTAAGGGTTTATTTATTTGATATAACGGTATATTGCAAGCGTTTTTCATAGGTTTCTTCTAAACTGTAGCGTTATTGTATATTACATGTAGTTTACGTATTATATTGCAAATAAACCCATAAAATGTAGTGTTTCATGATTTTAGCTAGTTATGAGTGATATATAGCTGTTTTCCTACCAATTGAAGTACAAAATCCTCTTTTTAGAATAATATGCAAACCTATAGTAGCTACATTACATTAGCTATTAAATAGAGAGTAAGAGGTTATTTTATTGTGATATAAAACGGTATATTGCAAGCGTTTCATTAGTTTCTTGTAACTGTAGCGTTATTGTCTATTATACAAGTAGTTTTACTTAGTCATATGCTATAAACCCATAAAATGTAGTGTTTTTCAATGATATTAGCTATTTATCGGTAGATATATAGCCTATTTTCCTACAAATGAAGTATAAAACTCCTCTTTTTAGAAAAAATTTGCACCATTAGTAGCTTACATTACATTTAGCTATAAAATATAAGAGTAGGAGGATATTTAGTGATATAACGGTATATTGCAGCGTTTTCATAGTTTCTTCTAAAACTGTAGGCGTATGTAAAATATATAAGTATTTTTACTTATTATATTGCTATAAAACATTAAATGTAATCATTTTCAATGATTTTAGTAGTTATCAGTGATATTTATAGCTGTTTTCATACATATGAAGTATAAAATCCTCTTTTTAGGAATATATTTGCACCTATAAATAGCTTACATTAATAAGCTATTATATAGAAGAGTAAGAGGTTATTTATTGTGATATAACCGTATATTGCAAGCGTTTTCATAGTTTCTTGGAAAACTGTAGCGTTTTTGTAGATATACAAGTCGTTTTTACTTATCCATATTGCATAAACCATAAAATGTAGTGTTTTCAATGATCTTAGCTATTTATCGGTGATATACAGCTGTTCTACAAAATTGAAAGTGTAAATCCTCTTTTAGAATAATTGTTTCACACCTATAAGTAGCTTACACTACAATTAACGCTAATAATAGCAGAGTAAGACGTTATTTATTGTGATATAACGGTGTATTGCCCAAGCGTTTTTCATAGTTTCTTGGTAAAACTGTAGCGTTATTGATATATACAAGTAGTTTTACTATCATATTGCTATAAACCCATAAAATGTAGTTGTTTTCAATGATATTAGCTATTTATCGGTGGGGTATAGAGCTGTTTTCCTACAATGAAGTATACAATCCTTTTTTTAGAATAATTTGCACCTATAAGTGCTTACATTACATTAAGCTAAAAATAGAGATAAGAGGTTACTGTATTGTGATATAACCGTATATTGCAAGCGTTTTCATAGTTTCTTGTAAACTGTAGGTATTGTATATATACAAGTAGTTTTACTAGATCATATGCTATAAACCCATTAAAATGTAGTGTTTTCAATGATATTAGCTATTTATCTGATATATAGCTGTTTCCTACAAATTGAAGTATAAAATCATCTTTAAGAATAATTTGCACCTATAAGTAGCTTACATAACCATTAAGCTATTAAATAAAAGCGTAAGAGGTAAGAGGTAATTTATTGTGATATAACGGATATTGCAAGCGTTTTTCATAGTTTCTTGTAAAACGTAGCGTTATTGTTATATATACAAGAGTTTTACCTTATCATATTGCTATAAACCATAAAAACTGTAGTGTTTCAATGATTTAGTACTAGTTATCAGGAAGAGTGTTTTTTCTACAAACTTGAAGTATATTTCTTTTATCTGTATCGAAATAGCATTTTATATTTGCTAACAACTAATTTTACAAAATTAATAAGCTAAAATATGTATTTTTTCATGAAATTTTAGATACCAATTTTAATCTTAAAAAAACAAGTTGTTTTCAAGAATTTTAATTATTTTTGAATGGCTAAAAAATGTCGAAATTAGACCTTATTTAGCACTTTTAACACCAACTATATTTTATAATGTTATTATGAGCTAAAAATAGTATTTG
Source organism: Chionoecetes opilio (assembly GCA_016584305.1). Classification (NCBI taxonomy): domain Eukaryota; kingdom Metazoa; phylum Arthropoda; class Malacostraca; order Decapoda; family Majidae; genus Chionoecetes; species Chionoecetes opilio. The sequence goes on along the minus strand of JACEEZ010007270.1, from coordinate 10,039 downwards.
TCATGAAATTTGTATCAATTTTAAGCTTAAAAACAACGTTTTTCCACGTATTTAATGTATTTTTGAAAAAGCTAATTAAATTCGACATTGACATTCTCAGCACTGTTACACAACTATATTTAACAATATTATGAGCTTAAAATGTGGATTTTCAATGAAAATAATGAATCAATTTTAATCTTAGAAACAACGTTTTCAAGTGTTTAATGCATTTTTGAAAGGGCTAAAATGTCGGAAAATGGACATTTATTCAGCCCTTTTTTGGATAGAGAATTCAAAATGGAATTATAGTTGTTTTCGTTAGAAATTGCTATTTAAACTACTGTAAGCATAATAGGAGTTCAGACTCTATATTGTGATACAATTGTATAATTTATACTTGTTTTTCATAGTTTCTCTTAATTGTCGGGTTAATCATTACTAGAAGGAAATTACCCTTATGATAATGCTTTATACCCTCAAAATGTGTCTTTTCAATGATATTTAGTAGTTATGGTGATATATATGGTGTTTTCTACAAATTGATGTATACAATCCTTTTTTTAGCTATTGCACCTAAGTGCTTACATTACATTAAGCTAATAATAGAAGAGTAGGAGATTAAATTTATTGTGATATAACGGTATATGGCAAGCGTTTTCATAGTTTCTTGGTAAACTGTAGCCTTTATTGTATATATACAAGTAGTTTACTTATATATGATATAAACCATAAATGTAGGTTTTTCAAAGATATTAGCTAGTTATCGGTGATATAGAGCTGTTTTCCTACCAAATTGATGCTATACAATTCTTTTTTTTAAGAATAATTTCTGACCTATAATTAGCTTACCTTAACATTTTAAGCTAATAAAGGTAGAAGAGGGTGTAGTGAGAGGTTGATTTATTTGATGATATAAGGTATATTGCAAGCGTTTTTTCATAGTTCTTGTAAAACGGTAGCATTAATTGGCTATATACAAGGAGTTTTATTATCATATGCTATAAACCATAAAAGTAGTGTTTCAATGATATTAGCATGTATCGGTGAATATAAGCTGTTTTCGTAACAAAATTGAAGTATAAAATCTCTTTTTAGACTAATTGCAACCTATAGGTAGCTGACATTACAATTAAGCTATTAAATAGAAGACGTAAGAGCATTTATTGTGAATAACGGTTAGATTGCAGGCGTTTTTCATAGTTTCTTCGAAACGCAGCGTTATTGTATATATACAAGTAGTTTTACTTATTATATTGCTATAAACACATTAAAATGTAGTGTTTTCAATCGATTTTAGCTAAGTTATCAGGATATATAGCTGTTTTCCTACAAATTGAAGTACAAAATCCTCTTTTTAGAAATATGCACTATAAGTAGCTACATTACATTAAGCTATTAAATAGAAGAGTAAGAGGTTATTTTATTGTGATATAACGTATTTGCAGCGTTTTTCATAGTTCTGGTAAAACTGTGCGTTCTTGATATATATACAAGTAGTTTACTTATCATATGCCTATAAACCCATAAAGTGAGTTGTTTTCAATGATTTTAGCTAGTTATCAGTGAAGAGTGTTTTTTTCTACAAATTGAAGTATATGCTTATATCGTAGCAAATAGTTTTTATATTTGCTACAACTTATTTTACAAAATTAAGCTAAAAATTGTATTTTTCATGAAATTTAGATATCAATGTAATGCTTAAAAACAATGTTTTCAAGAATTCTAATGTATATTTTGAAATGCTAAAATAATTTCGAAATTTTACCTTATTTACCTTTTACAAACTATATTTTACATGTTATGAGCAAAAAAATATAATTTTTATAAATTTTACATAATTTTAATCTTAAAACAAATTTTTCAAGTTTTAATTATTATTTTGAAAGCCTAAACAAGTTGAAAATTGACATTTTCAGACTTTTTAACTATATTTTAAATATTATGACTTAAAAATTGTATTTTTATGTAATTTTGTAAATAGATTCTAAAACTAACTTTTTTAGTTTTTTTAAATTTTATTTTAAGGGTAAAAATTAAAATTGACATTATTAGTCTGTTTTTTGATAGAGAATTAAATTTGAATTTAGTTTTTGTTGAAATTTATGTTTAAACTATGTAACTTAAAAATTTTTACCTAATTGTTTATAAATATTTATATTTTTATAGTATTTTCCTTAATTGTAGTATATCTATTGAAGAAATTTACCTTATGATAATGTTTAACCCTTTGAAAATTATAAATGATTTTAGTAGTTTCGAATATAGCTGTTTTCCTAAATTAAGTAAAAATATTTTTTAGAATATTGATATAAGTACTTTACATTATTAAGCTAATATTAAGTAAAGTTATTTATGTGATATAACGGTATTATTACTTTTTCATAGAACTTAAAGTAGTTGTTTTGATATATACAAGTTTTTACTTATCTATTGCTTAACCCATAAAAAGTAGGTTTCAATGATATTCTATTACAATACTATTTATGGTGTATAGAGCTTTTTCCTATAAATTGAAGATAAATCTTTTTTACGAATAATTACTATAAGTAGTTCATACATTAAGTAATAATAAAGGTAAGGTATTTATTGTGATATAGCCGTATATTCAAGCGTTTTACATAGTTTTTGTAAAACTGTAGCTATTGTATATAAAGTGTTTTAATTATCATATGCTATAAACCATAAAATAGGTTTCATTAGTATTTATCGGTTATATAAATGTTTTCTACAAATTGAAGTATTAAATTCTTAAAAAATTTCATATATTGTAACTATTAAGCTTTAAATAAATAAAGAGTATTTATTTATTAAAACGGTATATTTCAATTTTTAAGTTTTTAAATTTAGCTTATTTAATATACAATAATTTATTAATATATTTAAACTAAAATTATGTTTTCAATATTTTAGTATTAAGTGAAATTTTTTTTTAACTAAATAAATTTAAATCTTTATATCTGATTTTTAAAACTTTTATTTTCTAAAATTATTAAAAATATGCTAAAATAGATTTTTTAGAATTAAATACCATTTTAATTTAAAAAATGTATTTTCATATTTAATAATTTTGAATGGTTAAAAAAATGTTCAAATAATTTAATTTAGCATTAAATTATATTTTTAAATGAATAGAAATATTAATTGTAGAAATTTAGGTTAATTTTAATCTTAAAAATAAGTTTTTCAATTTTAATGTACCTTTTAGCTAATAAAGTCGAAATTTGAATTATTAGCTTTGTTAAAATGTATTTACAATATTATGAGCTTAAAATGTGATTTTCAATGTAAAATGTATATTTTAATCTTAAAAGTTTTTATAATGTTTTTATATTTGAAGGGTAAAAACTTGAAAATGGACATTATTCACTTTTTGGATTTAGAATTTAATAGTATTATAGTGTTTTCCTAAAATTGTATTTTAACTCTGTAACTTACATAGTTTCATATATGATTTTATACAATTTAATATAAAGTTTTTTATATTTCGTTAAGTGGTTTACATTTTAGAATTTAAAGTATATATTTATACCAAAATGTTTCTTTCATATTTAGCTAGTTAGTGATATATGTGTTTTCTAAAAGGATATAAATCTTTTTTACCATAAATTGCACTATAATATTACATCATTACTAATATTCAAAAGAGCTAAATAGTTAATTTTATGATAACGGTTAGCAGTTTTCATAGTTTCTTGTAAACTGTAGCTTATTGATATATACAAGGAGTTTACTTATCATTATTTAAACCCATAAAATGTAGTGTTTATATTGTATACTATATGGTGATTATATAGCGTTTCCTACAAATTATATAAAATCCTCTTTTTAGATAATTTACCTATAAGTTAGTAAATACATTAAGTATTAAATAGAAGTAAGAGGTTATTATGTATATAACGTATATTGCAGGGTTTTTCTAGTTTCTTAAAACTTGCAGTTTTTATATATATAAAGTATTTATTATTTTTCATAATAATACCACATTTATTTAAAATTGTGAATTTATTTTTTATATTATCCAGTGATATTATTTTCCACAAATTGAAGTAAAAATCTTTTTAGAATAATATGCAATAATAATTTACATTAATTAATATTAAAGAATAGAGTTATTTTATTATTATAACTAATTCAAGCTTTTTCAATTTTCTTTAAAATGAGTTATTTAATATAAAGTATTTTACTATTATATTCAATTTAAACCAATAATAATGTTTTTTAATGATTTTGCTTAATTCAGTGAAAATGGTTTTTTCTACAAATTAATTATTTTTTAACTGTACTAAATGTTTTTATTTCTACAACTATTATTTTACAAAATTAATAGCTAAAATAGTATTTTTCATGAAATTTAGATTAATTTTTATCTTAAAAAAAATTTTAAATTTAATTATTTTTTGAAAGCTAAAAAATTGAATATTTATTATTACCTTCTAAAATTATTTTACAATGTATGGAAAAAATTTTGTATTTTATGAAATTTTATACATTTTATTTAAAAAACTTTTTTAAGTGTTTTAATTATTTTGAAAACCTAAAACAATCGAAATTGTTATTCAATTTGTATAACTATATTTTCAATTTAGCTTAAAATAGTATTTTTATAATTTAGTATAATTTATTCTAAAAACAATTTTTAAAGTGTTTAATTATTTGAATAAAAAAGTGAATATTGAATTATTTCAGCTTTTTTTTATAGAGCTAATTTAAAATGTGGAAATAGTTAGTTTGAATAAATTGCTATTTTAAAATACTGTAATCTTTATTTAAAGGTATATGAGTCTATATTGTGATACAACTTATGTATTTTTACTTTTTTTAATTTATTATAATATAGAAGGAATTACCTTATGTATAATGCTTTATTACTTGAAAATTTGTTCTTTCAATGATTTTACATTTTCTATTAATAATAGTGTTTCTAATGAATAAAAAATCTTTTTTAAATTAATTTCATTAAGTTACTTACATTACATTTACTAATAAATGAAAGTAAAGGTTATTTAAGATTTAACGTAATTGCTACGTTTTCATGTTTTGTAAAATGAGAGTTATTTATTTAAAATGTTTTACTTTCATATTGCTTAAACTATAAATGTATAATAATGATATAGCTATTTTATGTAATATACTGTTTTCAATCAAATTAAGTATCATCGTTTTTTTAGAATAATTGAACTATATAGCTTTACATTACTATTACTAATAAATAGTAAGAGTTATTATTAGATTAAACTGTATTTCAAAGGTTTATATTCTTTAATTAAATTATTTTAATAACAGTATTTTACTTATTAATGCTATAAACCATTAAAATTAGGTTTTCAAATTTGATTTTAGCAGTTATACAATATATGTTTTCCTCAAATTGAATAAAAATCCATTTTTAGAACAATTTTTACAATATTATCTTACATTAATTTAATTAAAAGTAGATTTAGATTATTTAATGTATATAACTATAATTTAACATTTTTCATGTTTTGTAAATGATAGTATTTAAAAAATGTATTTATTATTTATTTAAAATAACTTTTAAAATTAGTTTTTATATGTATATTGAAGAGTGGTTTTTTCTAAAATTGAAGTATATTTTTTAATTGTAGTAAATAGGTTTTATATTTTACAATATTTTACAAAATTATATAGTTAAAATTATTTTTATAAATGTATATTATAATTTTAATTTTAAACAAATGTTTTTAAGGAATTTTAATGTAGTTTGAAATGCTAATATTCGAAATTTTAATTATTCAGCATTTTACATATTATTTGACAATGTTAGTTTTTAAAATATGAATTTCATTTTATATATCAATTTAATCTTAATAAACAAGTTTTTCAATGTTTTAATGTATTTTGAAATGCTAAAATGTAAATTTGCATTATTAATTTTCATAATTATTTACATATTATAACTTAAATATGTATTTCATGTATTATTATCATTTAATCTAAAAAAGTTTTTCAAGTGTTTTAAGCTTTTTTGAAGGTAAAAAATTTCAAAATTGAATATACTCTTTTTTTGATAATTTCAAATGTGAATTATAGCTTTTCTTAAATTGCATTTAAAATCTGTAAGTTTAATAGTTTTGAAAGTTTTTAATTTGTATAAATTTATATTTTAGGTTTTTATAGTTTCTTAATTGTATAAACATTAATTATGATGAAATTTTAGATTATGTATTTATACACAAAATGTTTTTCTTTTAATGATTTTTATTATCGGTAGTAATAGCTTTTTCTAAATTGATTTCAATCATTTTTAAATAATTTTGGACCGAAATTAATACTTCATTTAATTTAATATATTAAATAAATAAAGTTATTTAAATTTTGTAAATTATATATTGCAAAATTTTCATTATTTATTTAAACTATAGCGTTATTTATATTTAAATGTTTTACTTAATATTGCAATTTAAATCCCATAAAAGTAAGTGTTTTACAATGATTTAGATTAGTGAAAATAGCTTTTCTCCAAATTGAATTAGAAATCAAATTTTTGATATTTGATTTTAAGATTCATTACATTAAGCTATTAAATAGAAGTAAGAGGTTATTTATTTGATATAAAGGTTTTTGCAACGTTTTTCATAGTTTTTTGTAAATGTAGCATTGTATAATACAAGTAGTTTTACTTTTAATTGCTATAAACCCCTAAAATGTAGTGTTTCAATGATTTTAGATTTTTATCAGTGAAGAGGTTTTTCTACAAATTTAAGTAATTCTTTTTATTGTAGCTAAGTAGCTTTTATATTTTTACAAAATATTTTTTAAAATTTAAAAGCTAAAAATATGTATTTCAGAAATTTAGATATCAATTTTAATTTAAAAACATGTTTTTTTTAAAAATTTTTTAAGTATTTTTTAAATGCTAAATAATGTGAAAAAATTTTACATTATTCAGCACTTTTACAGAACTATATTTTACAATGTTATGAGCTAAAAATATGTATTTTTCATGTAATTTATGTATCAATTTTATTCCAAAAAACAACGTTCTTTCAAGTGTTTTAATGTATTTTTGAAGGGCTAAAAAATGTCGAAAATTGACATTATTCAGCCCTTTTTTGATAGAGAAATTCAAAATGTGGAATTATAGTTGTTTTCGTTAGAAATTGCTATTTTAAGCTACTGTAAGCTTATAATAGGCGTATGAGACTCTATATTGTGATACCATTGTACATTATACGTGTTTTTCATAGTTTCTTCTTAATTGTAGTGTTATATCATTAATAAAAGGAATTTACCTTATGATAATGCTTTATACCAACAAAATGTGTTCTTTTCAATGATTTTAGCTAGTTATTGGTGATATATAGCTGTTTTTATTCAAATTGAAGTATACAATCCTTTTTTTAGAATAATTTGGACCTATAAGTAGCTTACATTACATTAAGCTAATAAATAGAAGAGTAAGAGGGTATTTATTGTGATATAACGGTATATTGCAAGCGTTTTTCATAGTTTCTTGTAAACTGTAGCGTTATTGTATATATACAAGTAGTTTTACTTATTATATTGCTATAAACCCATAAAATGTAGTGTTTTCAATGATATTAGCTATTTATCGGTGATATAAAGCTGTTTTCCTACAAATTGAGGTATAAAATCCTCTTTTTAGAACAATTTGTACCTATAAGTAGCTTACATTATATTAAGCTATTAAATAGAAGAGTAAGAGGTTATTTATTGTGATATAACGGTATATTGCAAGCGTTTTTCATAGTTTCTTGTAAACTGTAGCGTTATTGTATATATACAAGTAGTTTTACTTATCATATTGCTATAAACCCATAAAATGTAGTGTTTTCAATGATTTTAGCTAGTTATCAGTGAAGAGTGGTTTTTTTCTACAAATTGAAGTATATTTCTTTATATCTGTAGCTAAATAGCTTTTTAATTTGCTACAACTATATTTTAACAAAATTAACAGCTAAAAATATGTATTTTTCATGAAATTTAGATATCAATTTTTATCTTAAAAACAATGTTTTTTCAAGAATTTTAATGTATTTTTGAAATGCTAAATAATGTCGAAATTTTACATTATTCAGCACTTTTAAACAACTATATTTTACAATGTTATAAGCTAAAAATATGAATTTTTCATGAAATTTAGGTATCAATTTTAATCTTAAAAACAACGTTTTTTCAAGTGTTTTAATGTATTTTTGAAAGCCTAAAAAATGTCGAAATTTGACATTATTCAGCACTTTTACCATCTATATTTACAATATTATGAGCTTAAAATATGTATTTTTCATGTAAGTTATGTATCAATTTTATTCTTAAAAACAACATTTTTTCAAGTGTTTTAATGTATTTTTGAAGGGCTAAAAAATGTCGAAAATTGACATTATTCAGCTCTTTTTTTGATAGAGAAATTCAAAATGTGGAATTATAGTTGTTTTCGTTAGAAATTGCTATTTTAAACTACTGTAAGCTTATAATAGGAGTTTGAGTCTCTATATTGTGATACAATTGTATATTATACGTGTTTTTCATAGTTTCTTCTTAATTGTATTGTTATATCATTAATAGAAGGAATTTACCTTATGATAATGCTTTATACCCACAAAATGTGTTCTTTTCAATGATTTTAGCTAGTTATCGGTTATATATAGCTGTTTTCTTACAAATTGAAGTAAACAATCCTTTTTTAGAATAATTTGCACTTATAAGTAGCTTACATTACATTAAGTTTTTAAATACAAGAGTCACAGGTTATTTATTGTGATATAAACGGTATATTGCAAGCGTTTTTCATAGTTTCTTGTAAACTGTAGCGTTTTTGTATATATACAAGTAGTTTTACTTATCATATTGCTATAAACCCATAAAATGTAGTGTTTTCAATGATCTTAGCTATTTATCAGTGATATACAGCTGTTTTCCTACAAATTGAAGTGTAAATCCTCTTTTTAGAATAATTTGAACCTAAAAGTAGCTTACATTACTTTAAGCTAATAAATAGAAGGTAGAGGTTATTATGTGATATAACGGTATATTGCAAGCGTTTTTCATAGTTTTTCTAAACTGTAGCGTTATTGTATATATACAGTAGTTTTACTTATTATATTGCTAAAAACCCCATAAAATGTAGTGTTTTCAATGATTTTAGCTAGTTATCAGTGATATATAGCTGTTTTCCTAAAAATTTGAAGTACAAAATTCCTCTTTTTAGAATAATATGCACCTATAGGTAGCTTACATTACATTAACCTTTTAAAATAAAAAGGGGTAAGAGGTTATTTATTGTGATATAACGGTATATTGCAAGCGTTTTCATAGTTTCTTGTAAACTGTAGCGTTATTGTATATATACAAGTAGTTTACTTTCATATTGCTAAAAACCCCATAAAATGTGTGTTTTCAATGATTTGTAGTAGTTATCAGTGAAGAGTTTTTTTTTCTAAAAATTTGAAGTATATTCTTTATATCTGTAGCTAAATAGCTTTTTATATTTGCTACAACTATATTTTACAAAATTAATAGCTAAAAATATGTATTTTCATGAAATTTAGATATAAATTTTAATCTTAAAAAAAAATGTTTTTTTAAGAATTTAAGTATTTTTGAAATGCTAAATAATGTCGAAATTTTACATTTTTCAGCACTTTTACACAACTATATTTTACAATGTTATGAGCTAAAAATATGAAAATTTTTTATGAAATTTAGGTATCAATTTTAATCTTAAAAACAAAAGTTTTTCAAGTGTTTTAATGATTTTTGAAAGCCTAAAAAATGTCGAAATATGACATTATTCAGCACTTTTACACAAAATATATTTTACTATATTATGAGCTTAAAATATGTATTTTTCATGTAATTTATGTATCAATTTATTCCCAAAAACAACGTTTTTTCAAGTGTTTTAATCTATTTTTGAAGGGCTAAAAAATGTCGAAAAAATTTACATTATTTAGCTCTTTTTTGATAGAGAAATTCAAAATGTGGAATTTTAGTTGTTTTCGTTAGAAATTGCTATTTTAAACTAGTAAGCTTATAATAGGAGTTTGAGACTCTAATGTGATACAATTGTATATAT
>JACEEZ010007269.1:200000-203040 GCA_016584305.1 Chionoecetes opilio | reverse complement strand
TTTAAAACAATGATGACGTATTCTATCGCAGAAAGTCATCACTGTCCCTATAAACAGTCACTTTACAGCTTTACCAGTGCGAAGTAATACTCTCCTCCTACAGTACAAATTAATAAATAAATGTACAACATGCAGTGTATTAACATCGGATGTTCTGAAACGGATTTCTTCTGGCGTCTCTCTCTTCTCTCCCCTTCTCCTCTCTCTCTCTCTCTCTCTCTCTCTCTCTCTCTCTCTCTCCTCTCTCTCCTCTCTCCTCTTTCTCTCTTCTCTCTCTCTCTCTCTCTCTTCCTCTCTCCCTCTCGCTCTCTCCTCTCTCTCTCTCTTCTCTACTCGTCTACTCGCTCTCCATCTCTCTCTCTCTCTCTCTCTCTCTTCTCTCTCTCTCTCTTCTCTCTCTCTCTCTCTCTCTCACTTTCGCTCTCTCACATTAAGGTGGTTCAAGGACTCTGACCACACACACTACAAACCAAATACACACACCAACACCACAACACACCCAATCAAAACTCCCCCACACCTCTTTCTGCCTTCTCTCTCTACTTTTCGTCTCTTCTTATTAGGTAGCGGTTTTTCAAGTGATCATTAGCACTGATAGCACACAACAATCTAGAATCTACACAAACCAACACATACACACAACACACACATCTAGACAGATACACACCACAAGGCAAATAAGCAAGACAGACCATAGACATACAAACTTTGACGATCATAGAAGAGTGAAAAGAAATACAAAGAACAAGATTGAGATAGCACAAAGATAATTGAAATAGAGAAGAAGATAGAAGGAAGAGAGATAGCAAAGAATAGAAAAAGTGAATTAGAAGATAGCAAGAAAAGATAGATTAGAAGATAGCAAGATAGAATTAGAAAGAGGAATTAGAAAAGTTTAGAAGAAGAGATAGAATTAGAAGATTAGAAGAAGAAGATAGAAAGGAAGAGATAGAATTAGAAGATAGATAGAAGATAGAATTAGAAGATAGCAAAGAAGAAGATAGAATTAGAAGATAGCAAAGAAGAAGATAGAATTAGAAGATAGCAAAGAAGAAGATAGAATTAGAAGATGAAAGAATAAGAAGATAGAATAGAAGATAGCAAGAAGAAGATAGAATTAGAAGATAGAAAATAGAAGATAGCAAGAAGAAGATAGAAAAGAAGATAGAATTAGAAGATAGCAAGGAAGAAGATAGAATTAGAAGAAAGCAAGGAAGAAGATAGAATTAGAAGATAGAATTAGAAGATAGCAAGGAAGAAGATAGAATTAGAAGATAGAATTAGAAGATAGCAAGGAAGAAGATAGAATTAGAAGATAGAATTAGAAGATAGAATTAGAAGAAGGAAGATTAGAAGATAGAAAATAGAAGATTAGAATTAGAAGATAGATTAGAAGATAGCAAGAAGAAGATAGAATTAGAAGATAGCAAGAGAAGAAGAAAGAAGATAGAATTAGAAAGATAGAATTAGAAGATAGCAAAGAAGAAGATAGAAGATATAGAAGATAGAATTAGAAGATAGCAAGGAGAAGAAGATAAGAATTAGAAGATAGCAAAGAAGAAGATGAAGAAGTTAGAAGTAGAAGATAAGTAGAATTAGAAGATAGCAAGGAAGAAAGATAGAAATTAGAAGATAGAATTAGAAGATAGTCAAAAAATAGAAGAAGCAAGAAGAAGATTAGAAGATAGAATTAGAAGATAGCAAGGAAGAAGATAGAATTAGAAGATAGAATTAGAAGATAGCAAAGAAGAAGATAGAATTAGAAGATAGAATTAGAAGATAGCAAGGAAGAAGATAGAATTAGAAGATAGTAAAGAAGAAGATAGAATTAGAAGATAGAATTAGAAGATAGCAAAGAAGAAGATAGAATTAGAAGATAGAATTAGAAGATAGCAAGGAAGAAGATAGAATTTGAAGATAGTCAAGAAGATAGAATTAGAAAATAGAATTAGAAGATAGCAAAGAAGAAGATAAAATTAGAAGATAGTAAAGAAGAAGATAGAATTAGAAGATAGAATTTGAAGATAGCAAAGAAGAAGATAGAATTAGAAGATAGAATTAGAAGATAGCAAGGAAGAAGATAGAATTTGAAGATAGAATTAGAAGATAGAATTTGAAGATAGCAAAGAAGATAGAATTTGAAGATAGTAAAGAAGATAGAATTTGAAGAAGGTTAAAGAAGAAGATAGAATTTGAAGATAGTAAAGAAGAAGATAGAATTAGAAGATAGCAAAGGAGAAGATAGAATTTGAAGATAGTAAAGAATGATCGAATGAATAAAACTTAAAGGAAACGAAAATAAAGATGTTGAAAAGACAAAAAACAAAATAAAGGAAAATTAAATCCACAACAATAAAATAAACAGAATAATAATCAAATGTACTGAAATAAAGAATGGTTAATATTTTTACTAAATAAGAACAACAAAATAGGTAGTTAACCCCTTGAGACCCAGAACGTAATTTCCATTGTAATTTGGGTACCATTAGACAATTTTTAGTGACTATAAGCAATATTTTATAGATACAAGAACCTAAGAACATAAGCAAATAAGGAAGCTACAAGAGGCCGTGAAACCTACACGAGGTAGTTCCTGTTCTTAAACAAAAACATCCACCTTCATCCCCATCCATGAATTTTTATCTACCCTCTTTTAAACTCTCTAATGACTCCGCCTAACTACCTGTTACTGACCCATTCCAATCTTTGACCCCCCTATTTATGAACCAGTTTTTCCCTATTTTTTTTTAAATCTACGCCTTCCAGCTTGAACCCTTTACTTCTGTTTTCCCCCCGGGTTACTAGCCGTAAAAAAATTTTTTCCTACCTCTCCTTTATTATATCCCTTTGCCATTTAAAAACTTCATCAGTCGCCCCTTACTCTGCTTTCCTCGAGTGAGGTAAATTTAATAGCTTAATCTTTCTCAAACAGTTACGCACCCTTGTATTTTTTGGTCATCCTTCTTGGCTGATTCTAAAAAGGCTAATATCCAGTAATATGGAGACCAAAACTGAACCGCATTTTAGGTGGGGGTCAGAC
>JACEEZ010007269.1:147500-192500 GCA_016584305.1 Chionoecetes opilio | reverse complement strand
CTTCCCTAACTTCCTCTACCTCTTTTTCCAAGCAATCCTTAATAACAACCCTCCTCCTCTTGTATGCAATTCCTATATTTTCTTCTTTCACCATAATCAGATAATCACTTCATTCATTTCCTTCAATAACTTCCTTCACTTTCTCTTCCAAGTAATCCTTAATAACAACCCTCCTCCTTCTCTTCCTCTTCCTCTTCCTCCTCCTCCTCTTCCTCTTCCTCCTCCTCCTCCTCCATCTCCCTGTGTGGCAACCTACGCGAAATCCAAAATCACTTCCAAGCACTCGCGCGTCTCGTCTCAAGGTCACGAGAAGACCAACACCCCGGGAGGCGCCACGTCAGCTCGGCCTCACCAAATCGCGTACTCTGAGTCTGAGCGAGTCTGAGCCACCACCTCCTCCGCCCGAGTCTGACTCCCTCACATGTAAGAGCCGGGCGGGAGGGCGGGAGGGGAGGGGGGAAGAGGTGCACGCGGCAGATTCAGGGAGACCGGGCGGGAGAGAGAGAGAGAGAGAGAGAGAGAGAGAGAGAGAGAGAGAGAGAGAGAGAGAGAAGAGGAGAGAGGGAAGATGAGAGAGGGAGAGAGAGAGACGAGAGAGAGAGAGAGAGAGAGAGAGAGAGAGAGAGAGGAGAGAGAGAGAGAGAGAGAGAGAGAGAGAGAGAGAGAGAGAGAGAGAGAGAGAGAGAGAGAGAGAGGAAGGAAGAGCTCTCACTCATTCCCTTCGTCTCTTAGGCCGCCTCCACTCCCCTCCAGATCAGCTGCTCCTCGTTTTAATGGAACGTGCTCTCTCTCTCTCTCTCTCTCTCATTTTGCCTCCGGTATCAATATTACAAAGGAAAATGAATAACAGGAGGAGGAAGAGGAGGAAAATAAGGACACCCATGGAAGCCACTTGGCAGAAAGATAAGCATTCGTAACAAAAGAATGATACACAACCACCACCACCACCACCACTACAATCTCCAAGGCTAATTGTAACTCTACCACAAGGGAACCATAGAATATACACAGAGCTGGGCAGTATTTAAATACATTTGTATTTAAATACATTTGTGTATTTAGAAATGCATTTATAAATACATTGGTCGTCACGTATTTAAATACAGTATTTAAATACATTTATGAGTATTTAAATACATTGTATTTAAATACTCATAACATAAAAATGTAAATACTTTTTTATCAGTTAATTTGGCCATAAACCCTCTCAAATATCTGGCAACCCTGATGTTACATTGAACCAGTGTTTTCACTTTAAAGGAAATTTCCTTATTTTAAGGAAATTTAGGCCTGAGAAGGAAATTTCTAAGGAAACCCAAAATCTAAGGAAATCCAAAGGAAATCCATTTTTTTCGGGCATGTTAAAATTTGTGTGTATTTAAAATGTATTTACAAATGTATTTAAATACAATTGATGTATTTAGTATTTAATATTCAAATACATTCGTAAAATGTATTTAGTATTTAGTATTTTAATACATTTCTCCCATGTATTTAGTATTTAGTATTTAAATACATTCAATAGGGAGCTTTAAAAGGAGGCTGAATAATTTCATGGATGGGCATGAAAGGTGGATGTAGGTAGTGTTAAGTAGCAGGAACTACTACGTGTAGGTCTCACGGCCTCTTGTAGCTTCCTTATTTTCTTATGTTCTTATTACTATACCTACCGTTACCACTATACATACTCGTACAGCCACCCCCACTAGCGTGTATACAAGCACATTAGTTTGCCTCGCCATGGCAAGAAAGACGATGCAGGCTGGTAAAACATCATCATAAGCTTCACCATTCATCATCATCACCACACCACCATATATAAGTACTATATAAATGGAGATTTTCAGAATTTTATACTCTCTCTAAAGGTGAAGGAATTTTCGTGTGCAAGTGAGCAGTATGACAATGGAACAAAGCATTTATAATTCATTTTCACAACAGCATATGCGATGAATGAAGGAGTTGAGCTACGGATGTGTATAAGAACATAAGAAAATAAGGAAGTTACAAGAGGCCGCGAGACCTACACGTGGTAGTTCCTGTTACTTTACACTACCTCCTTCGGACTTCCACCTTTCATCCCCATCCATGAAATTATTTAGCCTCCTTTTAAAGCTCCCTATTGACGCCGTACTAACTACCTGACGACTGAGTCCATTCCAATAATTTACAACCCTATTTGTGAACCAGTTTTTCCCTATTTCCTTTTTAAATCTACGCTTTTCCAGTTTGAATCCGTTGATGTGATGAGGTGATGAGGTGTGGATATGTATGACGTTATGAGCTGTGGCTATGTATGATGTGATGAGGTGTGGCTATGTATGATGTGATGGTGTGGCTATGTATGATGTGATGGTGTGGCTATGTATGATGCGATGAGGTGTGGCTATGTATGATGCTATGAGGTGTGGCTATGTATGATGCTATGAGGTGTGGCTATGTATGATGCGATGAGGTGTGGATATCAATAACAAGATCTGGGACACATACAATGTAACCCTTATGGACATGGTCTGGACTCGGCAGTTCCATACTTCAGGCGGTTTACTCCCAGTTCAGTTCAGTTGTGGGTTGGGAGTTTGGCCTTTTTTATCAGCACTCCCTGATGTTTCTCTTCTTGCTGTCTGGGTCTTTAGTTAGTTGTCTTCTTTTAATTTCTTTCTCTTTCTTTCCTCTTCTTTTCTCTGGTCGTCCAAAAACTGTTTATTGTTCTTTTTGCTTCTTCCACATTCCCATCTCCAAACAAATACTCCCCCACTATATCCTCTTCCTCCTCTATGTATGGTTGCTTTTAGCCTCACACTTTTCTCTTTCATTAATATATGCTGGACACCATAACGACCCACCATAACATCCCACTTTCCCAAATTCTGGTTCCAAATAAGAACTTCATTGACCCTTCACATGAAAAATAATCCTCAAGTGGAAGAATATCAAGAATATCAAGCAATCAGAATGTCCATGTAATGATAGTACAAATAGAGATCCTTCTACTTAATTTATCCTTCCACTGTCTTCTTCTCTTCTTACTTCTCACATTCTGCCATGATGTTGATTCCATTACTATCTTTTAACATGTATTTTCATAGCCGTTGCTCTTAAGAACTCTGCAACAACACCTATCTCTCTCCCTCATAGGTCTATGGATCAGGATCTCAGCCAGTCAATAGGGAGCTTTAAAAGGAGGCTGGATAATTTCATGGATGGGGATGAAAGGTGGATGTAGATAGTATTAAGTAACAGGAACTACCACGTGTAGGTCTCACGGCCTCTTGTAGCTTCCTTATGTTCTTATGTTTAGTCATCTTTGGTACCCCCACTGGCATTCCTCCCCCACCACCAAGCAGCTGACATGTAGGGCTACCATTTCGTCATCCTAAGGCATCATCGCCACACCTCAAAACCATTACACTCTGCCAACCATCATCAGCTTCAGTACATAAGAACATAAGAACATAAGGAAGCTACAAGAGGCTGCGAAACCTACACGTGGTAGTTTCTGTTACTTAACACTACCTACATCCACCTTTCATCCCCATCCATGAAATTATCCAACCTCCTTTTAAAGCTCCCTATTGACTCCGCACTAACCACCTGAAGCCTGAGTCCATTCCAATTATTTACCACCCTATTTGTGAACAAGTTTTCCCTATTTCCTTTATAAATCTACGCTTTTCCAGTTTGAATCCGTTACTTCTTGTTCTACCTCTACCCAGTAATACGATGTTCTAAGTCTCCTCCGCTATACTCCTCACCTACACCCTTATTGGATCATTCCTCTATGTAGCCTACCATTACACACCCACTTTCACTATGCTCATTTCAGTAAGGTCAAATATTGTACCATTACTATCTTTAGCACCTCAAATTTCAGCATACTCGTACAAAAAGAATATACACAATATGACGGTGGGTCACAAACTTTGTTCTGTTGTTTCCCCTTCAACCAGTTCAACCATCAGGATTTCCCCCTTTATGTCGACAAGGAAAAAAGTTGCCAAAAAACAAAATGTACAAGCTTAACACAAGTAGATACAGACACTATCCTCTATATCTATTTATACTTGATGAAAAGTCAATAGCCACATTCTAAGAGATTTTTTTTCTTCCGTCGACTAAATGCTAGTAATTTAGATGTCCCTCAGGATAAATTTCCCCCATAGAATGCAGAAATTTTTCACCAGGGGTACATTTCCCCCAGGTTGGGAAATGCTGCAATAGGCTGCCATCCTGGGGTAGTTTGGTCAACTGAAGAGCATGGTGAAGGGATGAAAAAGAGTGAATAAAAGTATGAAAAATGTGAATCCTTAGTACTCACAGTTGAGAGTCTGTCTTGCTACGCCATGCCTATGTTCATGCACACCACACTGGTGTCTGGCATATACTTGCCTGCACTCCAACCACCAACCTGAAAAGGTATCATAAACTCCACATGAAAAAAAATATAGACTCATGTAATTTATAAATCAATATATAATATCCCAATATCCCAATGCCATCTATCTACACAGATTGTGAAATTTGACTTACATGTCTAACATTATTCCGCATCATCCATCTTCAGGATGACAATGATAAACTATGTGGCTATGTTTTCTAATAGAGTCTTCCAGTTTCCTGGTTTTTTGCCTTTGAGGTGTGGAAACAGGAGCCAGAACTTGACTCTCACTCTGGTCTTGCCTAGCAGCGGCTGCACTGCCTCGCCTGAATCAAGGGTCCTTATTCCCTTTATAGTCTTAAGCCTCGTTCTTACAAACTTAGAAAATTGTCTCCAGTCTTCCTTCTTCAGCAGCACAGACACCCTGCCACTAACTTTTTCTTGTCTGTTTTGCTTTTCTCTTTCTAAGAACTTTCTTAAATTACTTATGGTATTCATAGATTTAGTTTTTTTTTTTACAGCCTTGAAAAGTGTCTTAAATTCTGCAGAACACTGGTCTTCATGTGACTCATGGGCTGATTTCATGCCCTTATTTTGTTTAGTTTTTACCAAATCACTCTTCAGTATATTCTTTTTTACTTTCTTTTTCTTTGACTTGAGTGACGGATCCATAGCAGCCAGCGATGTACTTTTCTGATCTCCCTTGCCACCACTTCCATTACTGTCTGCACACTCTTCCTTGGCTAGCTTTCTCTTCTTTGCAACCACACTTTTCTTGCAAGGTTTGGTCATCGGCACACACTCTCCAATATCTTCGTCTACAAAACTACTTGAGACAGGCATAGCAACTCTCTCAGAAAGTTCTTTGACGTCTGAATTCACTGATTCCTTGCTGATCAAGTTTTTGCCTTGAAGAAAATTTGTGAATGGATCAACCTTGGAAGTGCTTGTAATATTCTCTTCCTTGCAGATATGAAGTGAATCAAGGAGTTTGGAGCTTGCAGAAAGTTCACTGGAAAAAGGAAAATGACATAGATTACTGGTACGGAATACTAACATTCTAAACATAGATTTGATCCTGCTTTAGATGGGAGTTCCATAAGGTTTAGCAAAACATGCATTAATGTTCATAGAAGGTTGTGTTTAAACTGCACCTCGGATCATGTCACCTCACTTGCGGGCAAAACGTATGTACACTTTTTGGGTGCACCAAACATCAACATGGCACAGAAGAAACGAGATGCCACCTTTTGTGTCTGCCTTAAAACATTCTTCAGCTCATAATGAGTGGCACTTCTACATTTTTCTATTTATTCATCTCTGACGCCCGCTGCTCAGAACTCCCTCAAGGGAATGGCCAAAACAGAATAGTCTCCCTTTCCTCCCTTCTTTGCACACCCTCCTTGCATGCTCTAACCCTTTAATTCTCCTCTCGCCCCTTTCTCTCACACATTCTAGAACTGTCCTCCACCATTTCACTGATGGTAGTCCTCTAGTACCCACCATATCTACCATACTCATAAATATTCTCCTAGTCATCTCACTTTGTCATTCTACATTTCAGCACATCAGAAGCTAGGATAAGACGTGCAGCAGATCTCTGGGACTGTGTCAGTGCACCAGGACATGCATAGCCTATATTGGATCATTGAAATACTTAATAGTTCTCAAACTACACAGAGGAATATTTCAGCACAATTTTAGTTTAAACCATTCAGAAATATTCCGTAATCACTTAATAAAAGAATAAAACACAAACACATACATTGCAGACAATGAGTTCCTGTTGACATCCAGTGAGGAGCAGTGCTTCTGTAGGAGGCTGGACATAGAGGAGGGAAGAGAGTCGGTGTCCAGCAGAGGAGGTGCTTCACTTCCCTTCAGGTGGTTCATCTGAGGCAGGATGTCGTCATAAATCTTGGCTACCTGTCCTGCAAAATCCACTGCAAGGACTCTGCAAACATAAATATTAAGATTTGCTTAGATTTCTCTCAATTCTATCAAACCATGATTACTACCTCCACACTGCGGCTATAGCTACAGGTTGAAGTTCCCAAACTCGGCAACCTCGGGACCAGCGCCGAGCCGAGTAATGGAATTTTCCGACTTTTAGAACGTAGATATATTAAGGGGAAAAAAAGCATGAAAATCACATGAAAAAAATCACAGGAAAAAATTATTTGCTCCTGGACGTTTGGGA
This sequence comes from Chionoecetes opilio, assembly GCA_016584305.1. Taxonomy (NCBI): domain Eukaryota; kingdom Metazoa; phylum Arthropoda; class Malacostraca; order Decapoda; family Majidae; genus Chionoecetes; species Chionoecetes opilio. The sequence continues at coordinate 185,922 of JACEEZ010007269.1, read as the reverse complement.
GCCATAATACCAATAACAGACCTGTAGAAGTACACAAAATAACAGTGTACACAACTCTACAGTCACAACACCACTGAATAATAACAACAAACAAATCGGCGGGAGAAACCAAGCGGCCTAGTGTGATGGCACCTAGCGGCCGACCCGGCAACTACGCGCCGTGTTTTGGGTGTTCTGCCGTGTTTTGGAAAATCCGAAACCATAGCAGAGTTTTGGGTGTTGCCGAGTCTTGGGATGCCGAGTTTGGGAACTTCAACCTGTAGTACTACGTTGTAATACTAGAATGAAATCAAATACACTTTGGGAGCACTGGTTTTAATTGCCTGTCTCAAATGTTAGCATACTGTAAATTACTGTATATTCAATCCTGGAGTAATGAGGCATTTAACACTGTCATGCCTACCCTAGAGTTGAGAGGCCATAGCAGCACCAAGATTTAATGACTGATCACTACTAAGCTTTCAAGGAGTAAGGCATCTAGACATCACTATGAATCATGTGATAGGTACACTCTGGGTTTTTTTACGAGGCAATAAATCCTGATCCCTTGCTGCTTACTGACTGATATTTAATGCCAGAAGGGAATATTATGGTTCTTCTTAAAATCAGCTGTATTTTATCATAGTTAACCATATAATGAGGTAAGCATAGGCATAATTTTAATTGCGAGTGCATCGGAGGACACAAAGGGGCAGCATGAGCCTCTAATCACAGGCGTCACTATAAGAATCCTGCCTGCGCCACCACGGGCGAGGGCCAACCATCACAGCAGCCCTCAAGTGAACCTCCAGATCCTACCATCTGAGCCCTGGGTCACCACTGCCTACAGGCGCTATAGGCACAAAATGTATAAAAAAAAAAAAAATTGAATTGAATTTTCGCCTCGTTAAAAAAAATAACTATACAGGGAGGTCCCGATATATGAGCATTCGGTATACGAGAATCCGATGATAGGAGATGTGTAAATTAGGGTCTATTTTCAATATACGAGATCGAAAATCCAATGCTACGACATTCAAACTGGGGTGAGTAAAATTATCAAGTTCAAAATACTCGCCCTACCACTCCCAGTCTGGACAAAGGGGGATTTAGTTGACCCCAGTCAGGTCACCCCTAGCAAGCCGTGACCTGAAGGGTAATTAAGCATATGGCGCGGCCTGACATTTAGTGGTAATTAGCCAGGTGTGCGGCTCCAACCTTGGGACTGCAGTCAGTAACCTGAAGGGTAATTAAACATATGGCGCGGCCTGATCCTTAGTGGTAATTAGCCAGGTGTGCGGCTCCAACCTTGAGACCGCAATCAATGACCTGAAGGGTAATTAAGCATATGGCGCGGCCTGATCCTTAGGGGTAATTAGCCAGGTGTGCTGCCCCAACCTTAGGACCTCTACACTACCCTCTTTTGTATCACGCGGCGTCCCCTACAGTACAACGTCTTTTTTGCTTGTTATGCATGTTTTATGTTTAATTAATGTGCAGTTATGTTATTTTGTGTGCTATTTTCTCTTTCAGAATGCTTTTTCTACAGAATAGGTAGTACAGTGTGGGTAATATAGACGCTGTGTGTTTGTTGTGTTTGCTATAGTTTATTTTAGCTTGAAAAACACGGTTTTTTTTAGTTTTTTTTTAAATTGATGGTCCTGGAACCAAACCTATATTTTACCATTAGTTATGTGTTTCGTTATACGAGATTTCGCTTTACGAGTATGCCAGGTGGAACCTAACTGCTCGTATCTTCGGGACCTCCCTGTAGTGGCAAACTGAAGTTGTTAACCCTGATGAAGCTTTGCAGTGTCAGTACAATGTAGCAGCAAGGAACAGCATCACTTCCTTGTGGTTTTAACAGTACAGTAAAACCTCTCATATTCGGACACTCATTATTCGGACTTTGACATTATTCGGACCTCCTCCTTTTTTCTTTGGGGGGGGGGGTTGAAATTTCCTAGCTATTCCTTAGACCTAGAATTATTTATTTATTTTTTTGGGGGGGGGTTCAAATTTCCTAGCTATACACCTATTTTTTTTTTTATTATTTTTTTTTAGGGGTCGAAATTTCCTAGCTATATATATACACCGTTTTTGTTTTGTTTTGTTACATATCCCCCCATATATAATCCCCTCACTATTCGGATCCTTGCATTACTCGGACCACTCCTTGGCCCAATTAGTCCGAATATGAGAGGTTTTACTGTACAATATAAAAGACATGGTGGACTCTTGAAAGGCTATGATGCCCTTATTTTATTTGCTTTAGTACTTAAGTTCATTCCCTCATGTCTGTAAATTATGTTGTTGTTTTTTCCTATATGCCTTCGGGTGAGAATAAAATTACATATTATTATTATTCCCTTGATCACAAATTCACCCTTGCCATCATGCATGTCACCGCCTCAACTGACCTAATACGTGCCACATTAGACAAAAACGTCGCCGCAGTGCTGAAGAAGTGGCCCGTGGAGATCTTGAACAGCAGGAGGCCCGCCGCTTCTCTGCAGATGCCGTCAAGGTGCAGCATGAGGTGGTAGGCCCCAAACAGTCTTGCCACCAGGTACTCAAACATCTGCTTCGAGGGCAAGCGCAGAGTTCTGTCAACATAACACATTTTCATTATTCTTACTTATTATCAACAGACAGATCTCTACAAGTTCTGTCAACATTGTACATTTTCACTCTTCATACTTATTATCAACAGACAGATCTCTACAAGTTCTGTCAACATTGTACATTTTCACTCTTCATACTTATTATCAACAGACAGAAATCTACAAGTTCTGTCAACATTGTACGTACATGTTCACTATTCATACTTATTATCAAGAGACAGATCTCTACAAGTTCTGTCAACATTGTACATTTTCACTCTTCATACTTATTATCAACAGACAGACCTCTAAAAGTTCTGTCAACATTGTACATTTTCACTATTCATACTTATTAATTATCAACAGACAGACCTCTAAAAGTTCTGTCAACATTGTACATTTTCACTATTCAATATTCATGCTTATCAACAGACAGATCTCTACAGACTAGTTCCTACTTCTAGGGGATCTTATTTCTTGCCCCTACAGCCTTCAGCATATTTTGTGTGGGATGTGAAAATTCTGGTGATAATGACAATGAGGAAATGGATATAATTAAGATAATCAACTTCTTTTATGGGTTGCTTACGTCTTTCAGTCTAAAGCCATGACTGATTTGTATTTGGCAAAACATATTCTTACTACAAACCATCAACTTTCAAACAAGAAAGTACAAAAATTACTCTGAATTTATATCACAGAAAAAGATCACAGGGATGGAACGAATGATGGAGCAAAGAGTTTCCTTAACCCCTTCAGACCCAGAGCGTAATTTCTGTTGTAATTTGGCGACCATTAGACAAATTTAAGTGAAGTTTTTATAGATATGACCTGTTTAGTATCCTTGTCCACTAGCTAATTTGGTATATTTAGTTACTTTTCGTAATTTTATGGCTCGACAACAGACAATTTTTTATAGCAAAGGAAAGTTCTGGGCGTGAAGGGGTTAAACCTTTGATGACGCATCCCAAGAGCCCTGAGCAGCAGCCTACTTGTGTTCCAGGACCACCCGGGGCATGAGGTGACCCAGACGCTCCACCTCCCTCACCAAGCCAAGCTGCTGCCACCGCGCACAACACTTCTCCACCTGATGATATAATGAGAACATAAGAACATAAGAAAATAAGGAAGCTACAAGAGGCCACGAGACCTACACGTGGTAGTTCCTGTTACTTAACACTACCTACATCCACCTTTCATCCCCATCCATGAAATTATCTACCCTCCTTTGAAAGCTTTCTAATGACTCCACACTTCACTACTGAGTACATTCCAATCATTTACCACCCTATTTGTGAACCAGTTTTTACCTATTACTTTTCTACATCTACGCTTTTCCAGCTTGAATCCGTTACTTCTTGTTCTACCCTGGTTAAAAGCCGTAAGAACTTTTCCTACATTTCCTTTATTGTATCCCTTTAAATGGGTAGCAGTGTTGCATTGTCATCCTACCCTACTCAACACATGATGGGAATGATTACACATCTTTTGTAATGTGCTAATTTTACAAGGTGAGTTAGTACAAGTACAGAAAATGCTTGATACCTGAAAATAATAGTTATCTAATGATTAATATTTAACAAAAACAACTGTGGTTTCAATCTTAGCTAGGTAAGGAGTATGCCTCTCATGTATGGGGGGTGGGGGTGGGGGGGGGGGGATCTACTCACATATATCTTGTAGACAGTGGAGAACAAATGTTTATCTAGTGTCTGTTTATATTTCAGACTACACTATACATAATATTCTTTAACAACACAAGCCTGGTATATACATATTTCCATCTATTTGACACAGCTCTGCTTAGCGTACATCCAGATCTGCCAATAATGACCTCAATAAAACAAAACACACTTTCCATAGTTTATACAATTAATCTAAATTGCTTTGATCAGTTTAAATGATGATGATGATTTGGCACATTACTCTTGATTACATAAATACGGGATGCAGTCAGTTCGTACACAAGTTGTTTCGTACACCAGTAGATTCGTACACCAAAAAGTTGTTTCGTTGTCTATATGAAACCATAGACATTTCGTACACTCAGCTCAGAGTTGAATTTGACTACTAGAGTTACGAAACGACACCAGGTATGTACAAAAAAACTCAAAATCAGTGTACGAGACAACTAACAAAACCTGGGTACGAAACAAATTGTGTACGAAACTCCCTGTAACCCATAAACACATACATACGTGCATACCTTTCTCATCACTCTGTAAAATTTTTCTGTCCGGTGTCGTCCATTCCGATACAATAAAGCAGAGATGATTGCAACCTCCTTCCTTGAACAGACGTTTACTTCTTTGTCATCCAGTGCCGCGTGACCCGTCTTGAGACTGTCCATGAGTGAACGTGCACATCGACCTGGAATGTGAGATGTTACTCTTTGATGTGTTTCTTATTCCAGTCTACATTACACTCCAATAGGGAAAACAGACATGAAAGAGAGGATTAAATGCACATACCAATGGAAATTCAGATAGGAGAAGGAGAGAGAGAGAGAGAGAGAGAAGAGAGAGAGAGAGAGGAGGAGAGAGAGAGAGAGAGAGAGAGAGAGAGAGAGAGAGAGAGAGAGAGAGAGAGAGAGGAGGAGAGAAAAGAGAGAGAGGAGAGAGAGAGAGAGAGAGAGAGAGAGAGAGAGAGAGAGAGAGAGAGAGAGAGAGAGAGAGAGAGAGAGAGAGAGAGAAGGAGAGAGAGAGAGAGAGAGAGGAGAGAGAGAGAGAGAGAGAGAGAGAGAGAGTATTTTTTTCTGGTGAGTTATGATGTTTTTAATTAATCTGCTAATCGTTTCTGTCGCAAATAAATTTTATTATTTTTATTTTTTATTTTTTAGTTAAGTAATAGTTAGGTTATGTTAGGTTAGGTATAGTTTATGTTAGGTATAAATTGTTAGGTAAAGGTTACGTAGGTTAGGTTAAAAAAAAAAAAAATGTCATTTTTGTTGCAAATCACACACACCAAAAAAGTTATTTGCGACAGAAACGGTTAGCAGATTAATTCAAAACACATCAGAAAAAAAAAGTTTCATCCATAAAAGAAAGTTCGGTGTTCATCTGGAAATTTACCCCGAGAACTCACGCCGAGGTGGAATTTTTTACCTAACACCTATTGTTACCATTGGCACCTAACCTAACCTAACTGACCAAGCTATTGCTGGTATTGGAAATACTTTGGAACTCATCCTTCCGGCTTTGACTGAAAAGAACTACCGCACTGTATTGTATGCTTATTGTACTTCACATCTGTAAAGGTTCCAGCGTGCGCTCAGCCTTGGTTAACCCACACGGCCGCTATGAAATATGAGGTGCCTCAAAAAATTCTAAGTCCAGTTAGGTTAGGTTAGGTTAGGTTAGGTATACTTTGTGGTTAAGGTTAGGTATACTTTGTGGTTAAGGTTAGGTTAGGTTAGGTATACTTTGTGGTTAAGGTTAGGTTAGGTTAGGTATACTTTGTGGTTAAGGTTAGGTTAGGTTAGGTATACTTTGTGGTTAAGGTTAGGTTAGGTTAGGTTAGGTATACTTTGTGGTTAAGGTTAGGTTAGGTATACTTTGTGGTTAAGGTTAGGTTAGGTTCGGTTAGGTATACTTTGTGGTTAAGGTTAGGTTAGGTATACTTTGTGGTTAAGGTTAGGTTAGGTTAGGTTAGGTATACTTTGTGGTTAAGGTTAGGTTAGGTTAGATTTTTACATATAGTGACTTTGATGATTTTTTTGGGAGCCATAAATCACTTATATTTGCTTCCCCATCCAAAAACCCCGTATTCCCGCCAGTTCCCCAGGCTTGTTGGCTATAGGGGAAGAAAAAAAAGATAGGGGTGAAGGACTTCTTCCAAAGTTTTACCCTGGTATTTCATCCCTGAATGCAGACACACGAGTAAAACCTGATTAAATGTATATATTGGGTCCTGTAATATCAAGAATTGGAACACTCGCCGACGGCGGCGAGAGTTCCGATTGCCGACAGTTCCAGGTATACCTACCTACCTATTGCACTTGCACAACTGTAAGGATTATCCAATACAACTCACCTATGTTGTTTTGAGTAATATCTTTTGAGGTATACTCTATGGTATACTCTGGAGGACGCGGAATCTCTCGTTTCTCCCAAAGATTCATGACAAATAATAAGAGAATGCCACAGCCAGAAACAGCACTGAACAGTCGTCTCAAAACACGTGTTGGCAAGGAAGTGTTTACGTTCACCGCTTCTTCTTCTTCTTCTTCTTGTGACCTCTTTTTGCTGTCGTGGAGTTGCCAGATTAGATTACGTCACGTCACGTAGACTACGTCGTCTCATTACCCCAGTGGAAAATGAGAGGAGTTATGAATCTGTAATAATAGAAAAGCGATTATTGAAGACAACATCAATCAAATATATGTGTAGTCAAAACTGGATATACTAAGAGAGCCATTAAAATGCATACTATCAAAATGTTCCGTCTTCATTACCAAGTACCACCATAACAGCAAATACCAATCTCAACTCTGTATTTTTGTTGTCAAGATTCTCAACAGGTAACCTATTCACTATACCAATACCTGTATATACCTATTGAGAATCCTTGATGCAGTGGAAACACGGGAGATTTTATTTCATGGGAGTGGGAGATAAGGCAGGGAATGACATCAGCCAGGCGTGACAAGCAGAGATAAGAGGACAATCAGCTGGACCTCCCAACCAAAACAAGTACACAACAGCTGCAACCAAAACGTATACAACAGCTCCAACCAAAACGCATAGGTACAACAGCTGAAACCAAAACGTATACAACAGCTGAAATCAAAACGTATACAACAGCTGAAACCAAAACGTATACAACAGCTGCAACCAAAACGTATACAACAGCTGAAACCAAAACGTATAGGTACAACAGCTGAAACCAAAACGTATACAACAGCTGCAACCAAAACGTATACAACAGCTGAAACCAAAACGTATAGGTACAACAGCTGAAACCAAAACGTATACAACAGCTGAAACCAAAACGTATAGGTACAACAGCTGAAACCAAAACGTATACAACAGCTGAAACCAAAACGTATAGGTACAACAGCTGAAACCAAAACGTATACAACAGCTGCAACCAAAACGTATACAACAGCTGAAACCAAAACGTATACAACAGCTGAAACCAAAACGTATAGGTACAACAGCTGAAACCAAAACGTATAACACTGCCCTTCAACAACAACAAACCAAAACGTATACAACAGCTGAAACGTATCTGTCAGGAGTCAGGAGGAGGTGGTGTTAGTGGTGTGTGAGAGGTGCCATGAGCCCGGAGAACCCCAGTCTGTAAGCCCACCACACTACCACCATGGGGCAGTGCTGTGAGAGGTGCAAGGAAAGACAGGAGGAGTTGGTGATACCACAGGCAGGGAGTCGCCCGTCCCTCGCCCCTCTAGTGCCCGAGGAGGAGTTTCTCGAGCCACAAGATGAATACTTATCTGCCTTGGAACAGGATGTGCCCCGTGTTAGTCATGAGTCCCTTCCTGCAGCACCTACTCCAGAGGCATACCCAACTCCAGCCCCTCCAATGGGCGAACATCTGTATTATCCAATCCTGCAAGATAAGGAGACGATGGAGTATGTTCAGAATAGCAAAGTGAGTAATCTAAAAAAAACTATTATGCAATGTCAAAAAGTGGAAGCTTGTCAGTAATTGTATTCTTCTGTAGTACTAAACTACACCTTTTCACTCTCAAAGTGTTGCTTTATCTATGTACCTAGTATGCTGTGTAAAATTATTTATAAGAATGTTATATCTTTTCATAAATAATGTTTTCCCTCTCTTCCCTTTGCTGGCAGCACTCTGGTAAAGATAAGAAAAAGTTTGCAGGAAGAAATATGTTACTTTTCTGGGGGTTTTCATAATACACCTTTTCACTCTCAAATTAGAACAACAGAACTTCAAAATAAAACAAATGAATTTCAAAATATAATAGATGAATTTTTTCTTTTAATTTGAAATTAAATTATTTTAATTTGAAGTTCAGTTATTTTAATTTAAGAGTGAAAAGGTGTAGACGTAAGGTGGAAAACCTCTCCTCAAACTGACTGTCTTCTATTTCTCAAACACTGCGGCAATGCTGCTTCTCTTGGTGTATTCTACTGTTGTAGTCATGCTCATTGCTCCACCAAACTTGTTAACTGCATGCTCTCCCCCTCCTCCCGTGACTCACAACACAAGACTTGACAAGTTAGAGCTTCATGACAGACAGGTTAGATTAGGTCTGCTAGACATCTGAATGACAAATATATGCATGAAATCTATTTCTTGTAAATATTTTCAGGTTATGGTAATCATGAAAGGTCTCCCAGGAGCAGGGAAATCCCATCTCTCCAGCCTACTGAACCAGATGTACCAGGGTGCAACAGTATGCTCGGCAGACCTCTACTTCATGAAGGACGGAGAGTGAGTCGTCTCAGTCATGATACGTATTGCTATAAGTAATTTTAAGAGCAACTCGTGTCATATACAGCTGAATTATGATATGCCTATTTAAGTTGTATCTCTTTTGCATGACTACCAAATATGTGCCTGGGAGCTACATACATTCCTTCCTCTCCACCCCACAGATATAAGTTTGATGTCGAAAAGTTGAAGTTTGCACATGAGTTCTGTCAGCAGAGTGCAAAGAAGGCTGCTGTCAGTGGTGCTCCTGTGATCATTATAGATAACACGAATTTGCAAGCATGGAACTATAAGTACTACTTGAGGCTGAGCAAAGATCACCATTACACACCACTCATCATAGAGCCTCAAACACCCTGGGCAAAAGACACTGAGCAACTTGCCGGAAAGAACAGTCATGGCCTCACCAAAGAGATATTAGATCAGAGGGTACGTGACACATCAAGATCAGTGAGTATATTAACCCCTTGAAGCCCAAAACGTAATTTCCATTGTAATTTGGGTACTATTAGACGATTTTTAGTGACTATAAGCAATATTTTATAGCTATGACCTGTTTAGTATCCTTGTCGACTAACTAATTTGGTATATTCAGTTACTTTTTATAATTTTATGTCTAACAACAGACAATTTTATATAGCAAAGGAAAGATCTGGGCGTGAAGGGGTTAACACATGATTCCATAAACTACTATCAAGTTACTGAATAACACTAGAATGTTGAGCATTTCTAAATATAAAAGTGTGTGTGTGTGAAAATACTTCATTAATTTATTCTTTTTCAGATAGACGAATATGTTCAATGTAGTATAGATGTATGAGTCACTTGTTAAAGAAAGAAGAAATGGATGCATTCTAATCTTGTTCCTGCATATGTGTATTGACCAGCCTGGGTGATTAATGCTTTGGAACTTAAATGTTTTATCTTATGTAATGCATTTTCACTGTGATTTTCTTTAAATAGAGACCATGTCCTTTTTGTAGCAAGAAAATTGGATCCCATGATAATGTAGGATGAACATGCAGTAAGGACTGCCTGGGAAGTGAATGGCTACTTTATTGAGTAATTGCATTTTTTTTGTAACACATTCTTCACTTGCAGCTGAAGAAATATGAAGCCCCCAAGCCTATATACTACTGGTGGTTCCTGAACGAGGAAGATTCTTCACAAATTCTTACTGTGGCACAAAGCTGGCTGAAAAAGTCACTCCACATTCAAGAATTTATCAAGGACTTTTATGGATTTTCCAAGCTCTCATCAGTTGAAGGTATTTCTCCCCCCCCCCCCCCCCCACACATACATAGTATAATTATATTACATAGCTTTGATAGCAAAGATGGAAAAAAATAAGTAGGATTGAAAGAATTCAGAAAGCAGCCTCGAAGATGGTCCTAAATTTGAGATATTTAACATATGAGGAAAAACTCAAGATCAAATCTTCCAACCTGGATAAAAGATGGGCAAGTGGTGATCTGATTCATGTGTTCAAGGAACTGTGGAGAATGTCGATAGAGAGGATATCTTTTTATGGGACACAAGAGATACGAGAAGTTGTGGAATGAAGTTAAAAAGGACCACATTTGAGAAAGATATCAAGAAATATAGTTTTCCATACAGAAGTATTGAACTGAGGAATAACCTGGATACAAATGTAGTGCATACCTACAAAGAATATTCAGGAATTAAAGTCAAGCTGGATGATAGTTATGGAGAAGGGACAATACGAGCTTAGCTCTTTTCCTGTAAATAACAACTAGATACTACACACAAAATACAGACACACATACAAAAAAGTCTATCTTTGTTCCTAGTATTTTTTTATTTTATGAATTTACGCTACTGCTTCTTGGTTTGTTGCTGCCCCACATGTTTGCCAAAACTATTTTAACTTCCAAACTTTTTTATTTTTTTTTCCAGATGTACTAAACTACTACACAAAGAATGAAGGACATGGAGGCTACACAGTTCTCCATGCCACTGCCTGTATCACCAAGAAGGGCAAGGCAAAAAATGCTAAAGAATACATGGCAAAGGAGGCTGTCAAAAATTCCCTTGGAAAAGTCTTCCCCCTCCATATCATTGGCTTTGTTATGACGCCACGGACATTTGGTGTCAGACTCAGACTGGAAGAAGAGGCATTGGAGGTGTGGGGTATGGATGATCATGAAACAGAGGCAGAAGACACCTTGAAAACCACATCAGGCAAAGAGTCTCAGAAAACAGAAAAAACAGGGCAACAGTCTGCGGGAGGAGGTGAACGAGTCAGCATAGGTGACACAAGCTTGCGGAGCTCCTGCCACACCACTCTGAGAACAGGGGAGTCTCAGCTACACAGTGCTCGGTTTCACCCTACAGCTGGCAAAGGATGCCGAGCACACCTCACTCTGGGATGTGCCCCTCAGGTCCAGGCTAAAATCACAGGGTTTGACTTGATGAAAGTTGTCTCTTGTGAACAAAGGATAATGAAAAACGAAAACCCTGAACAGTCAAATGAAAAATGTGAAACTTTCTCAATACCTGAGGGTGAATTGAGAACTTATGGTGATGGTATTTGGGTTATTTATCCAGAGAAAGAAATCAGTGTTAATTCTTTGTTTTCAGGATTTTATTAGAAACAAAAAAAATGATGTCATTGCGATGGAGTCTAGTCCAGTATATGCTGACACCTGTTCCTTGGAATTCCGTCAAGGGGGGGGTGGTGTTACGATACTTAACATGCTAGATTATTCTTTTTATCATCATTTTTTTATTGACTAAAGTGTTAAATACCGTAACATTGGCCATGGTAGAAGAGTGCATTTACATTTGTCCATGCATCTCATTTTCACATTTTCCAGACATCTTGCTTTTATATCCCCTTTGTCTCGAGTACTCCAACACTATCTTCCCATTTAACCCCTTCACCCCCATTTCTTTGGTTTGCTATAAAAAATTGTATGTTGTCGAGCCATAAAATTACGAAAAGTAACTGAATATACCAAATTAGTTAGTCGACAAGGATACTAAACAGATCATATCTATAAAATATTGCTTATAGCCACAAAAAAAGGTCAAATGGTACCCAAATTACAATGGAAATTACGTTCTGGGCCTCAAGGGGTTAACACGAGGTCATCTCACGCAGCCAGCATGTAGTCTTCCCTTGTATATCCTTCTTATCAACTCATTCCTCATTCTCCCATTCTTTCCAGGTGTCTAAACATCTTCAGCGTGCTACTCTTTACCCCTTGCAGCACTCCACAGTTCATTCCATCTCCTTTCTTATCCAATTATTTCCTTAATTATTCTCTCATCTCTCTCACTACCTGTACTAAATCTTTTGTATATTATTTATGTATACATATTTCTCTTCACACTCAATCAGCTACCTCCCTTACTTGTCCAGTTTTATGATTGTGGCAGGAAAACAAATTACATACTTTACATTAGTTGGAGGGGGATTTGCATTCACACTCCAAGCCAGACACACTGTTTATGCACCTTCCTATGACTTAAATCTTTTCAAGAGTAGAGTGACAAGACACCACCCGAACTAAATTGGCTCACCCCCTTTTTTATTCTCTTCCTGTCTTCTTTATAGGGACTGGCAACTAAGCGGGCTTTATGTTACCTCTTTTTGTTGTGTCCTTGGCCAGTACTTTGTGATGTAAAAAAAAAAAAAAAAAAAAAAAAAAATTTCAAGCAGCTGAGTGGGTGGCTTGGTTTCTATTATATTGGTATTCTAAGTACAAGAACAATTTAGTTTCAGTCACCAAACCAGCGCCAACCCATTGCAGGACTGCTGTTGAGCCCTAGTAGTGATAATACAAAGCCATGCTTGTTTCAGTTCGCTATCTGAGCCACTGGTTGGCACAAAGACAATGCAGTTCAGTATAGTTACATAACCAAACTAGTACTTGCTTAGACCACAAAAGTATGTGTGAGGTGCACAACTACCCATAAGCCAAGCACATCCTTGATTTAGAAAGCAGCATGCGAGTTTTTCCTTATAGATTTTTTTAAGAAAAGTGATTCTTATAAGGCTGCAATTATGGTCATTAATTGTTCTGTTTTCTCTGAGGCAAGTACTGATAGAGAATCCATATTTGCTTATATTCAAAGATGCAATAAGAAATCAGTTAATGGCCAATGCATGATAGCAGAGTACTGACGCAACCTGCAGTGTTACTAAAGCCTGTTTTTATTAAAGTACTCAAATAATTGAATTAATGGATTTGTCATATATTGAAATTCTTGGTAATTTTGTATGATGACTCGGAACCTTGAGGACACCCCGTCTCTACACTGCACGTGGCATGGTGGCAGTCCTTGCCGGTGGCCTTATTTGTGGCTGTGTATAATCTCTGCCTCAAACTGTGAAGCATTGGATGAATGTTGTATATTAATGATAGTAAATGTTTTAGAAGCATTAACCCCTTCACACCCATATCTCCTTTGCTATTAAAAATTGTATGTTGTCGAGCCATAAAATTACGAAAAGTCACTGAATATACCAAATTAGTATAGACAAGGATACTAAACAGGTCATATCTATAAAATATTGCTTATAGTCACTAAAAATCGTCTAATGGTACCCAAATTACAGTGGAAATTACGTTCTGGGTCTCAAGGGGTTAATACTTGTCCTATGAATCTGCCTCTGTCATTGTTATGGTGCTGGTTCTTCACCTGTCTTACTGTGATTGGTCATTTCATCAATGCCCAGCCGGCTTGATCCAAAGCTGGATTTTATAGTGATTTTAATTGTTCTAAGTTAATAACACAATCCCAGAGTTTAAAATTTGTGTGCTCATTTGAAACCCAACTCACTAGAATAGTCTTACACCCGCATCAGGTGGCCGGCTAATAACCTTCCCACTACCCACTTTGATCCATGAATGAAGCTTGTTTGTCTCTATGTATTACTATTCAACTTACAGTGAATGAAAAAAGTTATGTTTTAGATCATTTGACATGTGAAAAATTATCAGGCATTATTGGAACATAAAACCAGCTTCCACATCCCCCACATGCCAACCATAAACCCCCTCAGTATTTTCATCATAGAGTAGCCTACATGGTTTGGAAATGTATAGTGTAACATTAAAGGCTCATTGTAGTAGGCAGAATATATCACTGTAACCCCGGTAAACATAGTTGGCAGATTCACGTGATGGAAGGCTTTAGAATATAGGCATAAATTTGTTTCCGATAAAACATAGGGCTGCATTTAAAGCAGTCAGCATCTGTAATTTGTTGTTATCCCATTTAATTGCATCAATCACTTTGTTATGTAATGTGGAACTATTTTCCTTTACATAGTTGGTTACTTATACATACAGCAAAATATGGATCAGAAGGCGCAGTTCATGCCCTCCAGCCAGCCTTCATCTAGAGGTCAGTGTCTTTATCACGGAACTCTCCAGGGATGAGGGTAGAGTCAGTTCACTGACGATAAGGTAGAATATTATTTGACTTTTCTTGTTTTATACCAGGGGCGTATTTAGGATCTTGAAACATTGGGGGCTTAGCCCAGCCAAGAGATCTTTAAATCTTTACAGGATAATTTTCAATATATTTATGAGTATAATGAATATAAGAATATAAAAAAAATGCACTTCGAAAAAAATGCACTACGAAAAAAAAGCATTTTAAAAAAATGCACTTTGAAAAAAATCCACTTCGCAGAAAAGATGTGCGTCCCTGACCCTGGGAGAATGCCTCCCACACTGCCAGAAATAGGCACTGATAAACTAGGGAGAGTAGTGACGAGTGAGGCGAAACTTCAACTATTACATATTTTGTTTGAGAAAAATGGGAGTCAAGTTTTTTTTTTTTTTTTAAGTGCCTGTAGGCAGTGACCTCCAGGGATGGGATGGTAGGCCCTGGAAGTTCACTCGAGCACAATGATGGTTGGCCCTCGCCCGTGGTGGCGCAGGCAGGATCTTTATAGTGATGCCTGTGTTTAGAGGCTCATGCCGCACCCCTGTGTCCTCCGATGCACTCGCAATCGAAGGTAGAGTTAATGGGCAGCATGTGGGTGTTCTTAGGCCACTCGACGGTGCAGAAAGATATTAAGTGGATTTTCGGTTCTCATCGAGGATCGAACTCTGATCGCCACTCTGAGACACTAACCACTCTGCTACTGCCTCCCCATATGCCAGGCATCAGCGTGACATGTCGCTTGGTAGTATTAGTAGACACGTTTTCAGTATGCTGCATTGATATCTATTTCTATGTTTGATAATCATCATTCATATTTTATATTATCCTACAAGTTACAACTGGGTATCCCCAGACAATGAAGTGGCACGCGGGTGACACCAAGGCTCAAAACACCATTTCGCTAAATTTTATAAGGTGCGGCGAGTACAGTTACATTTTCATGTTTTTAATATATATATATATAATTTTATTTTTATTATTATTATTATCGTTGTTGTTGTTTTTTATGCCAATAGCTCCTGAAGGCAGTATGGCCTCCAGGGCTCGGATGGTAGGCCCTGGGGCCGGAGGTTCACTTGAGGGCTGTGAAAGCCTGTGATGGATGGCCCTCGCCCGTGGTGGCGCAGGCAGGATTTTTATAGTGGCGCCTGTAATAAGAGCTAGGCTCATGCTTCCCCCTGTTTCCTCCGATGCACTGGTCGTCGATGGTAGAGCTAATGGCAGTGGTGTAGCTAGATATCGTATCTATCAATGGGGGGCACCATATTTTTATAGGCAAGCGGAGTTCAGGGGCATTGTGATGCCATATAGAAGGGTATATGGGCAGTGGCGTATCCAGGGTGTGGCAGGCGGGGCACGTGCCCTGGGCGCCACAAAAGGGGGGCACCAAAGCTTCCTCGCCAAATCAAATTAACTATCAAAATATAGCTTTGAATATGGGTTAAAAATGCTCATAGAATTGCTCATATTTCGAAAATTTTGTTTTGTTAATCAAAAGCTAGGGGGCCGCCAAATCAAATTAGTTACCCCAATAGAGCTTTGAATGGGGCTTCAATATGCTTCTAGAACTGTTCATATTTCGAAAATTTTATTAATCAAAAGGGGAGCGCCAAATCGAATTAATTACCTATGGCTATATATAGCTTTGAAATGGTTTCAAAATGCTCCTAGAATTGCTCATATTTCGAGAACAAAATTCGGACCTCCCAGCTGCAGAGGCTCGCTGCGCTCGTCCCACCAGGGGCGCAATTCCAGTGCTTGCCTGAGCGCTACTTTCCCTAGATACGCCCCTGTATATGGGCATATTCTAAGATCAGATCAGTGGTGGGTATTAAAACTTTTACAGAATGCAACAGCCATGGCCAGTTGGGGGGTAGGGCCCACCTGGTGGGGGGCACCGGATTCTCATCAGGGGGCACGGGCCCCGCCGTAGCTAAAGTACAAGGGGCACACACCCCCTATACTCACCTGTGCCCCCTCCCCCACACCACCATTGATAGATACCGAGCTACGCCACTGCCTTGTAGCGTGGCCATACGATGAAAGGGCTACAGAGGATGATATCCTATCATTTTTAGGAGTTACTGGCCACTTGCAGCTCGGCTGGCCTTTGGCAAATGCTTCGTGCGGCTGGCAACGCTAAGCTCAAACCCACTTTCCCCACTTTCATAGCGGATGGATATGTTCTCAGCAACCTGTTCTGAGCCCTGCACCGAGTCAGACTCTCTTCTAACTCCTCCCCTTTTTCCACGACATAACGATGTTAATGTACAAGTAGACGCGTAGCTCGTCGCATGCGCATCCAGCGTGGCCGTGTGGAGACAGCGCCGTGAAGGCTTCATAACAGGAATTTATCGGTGTGACCGTCTGAGGTCGAAATAAGAACATAAGGAAGCTATAAGAGGCCGCGAGACCTACACGTGGTAGTTCCTGTTACTTAACACTACTACATCCACTTGTCATCCTCATCCATGAAATTATCTAGCCTAGAAATATGGTGAGGTTGGGTGTTATCTTTACGAGGCTCAAGTCTGACTGGAACCCAACAACAAAGAAGGGTGGCCTGCTGGTGGTGACAGCGGCCGCGGTAATACTATTGATAAACGTGATTAATCAACAGCAAATTCCCTTGTCCAACTTCTATAGTACTCCTCTGCACACTGCGACCCCTAACGATACCTCTACCCAGATCGACAGTAACTCCGGCAGACTCAGAGCAGTAACTCAGAGCTTTTGTAAAGGACGATACTGCGAGAAAACAGCAAACCATGACGAGATCTCGGGCGACGTGGCGAGCTCCGAGGCTACCGAGGATGACGAAGTGCCTCTCCTGCCCACCAGCCAAGCCGCCAAAAAGCAGCACCTCTACCAGAAGGACTCCATTCTGGATATTAAATGGGTAAGAGACGTGTATCGACCTTACTAAATAATATAATGTTCAAATTACTCAATTGCAAATTGGGAAATTTCGATAATTTATTTATTTTTTATATTTATCATGATAATGATAATGTCAATGACAGTGTCAACCGTGAAATATGAAAACTTCAAAACTTCACTAGTTATCGTGGCCATCAGACTATTCAAGTCAGAGTCTACTGCCTGACGAGTGATTCTTCTTATCTTCTATTCATATGACAAATTTCGCTACTTTGTTTCATATCTGTTTTAAGAATGTTACCTTGTAAGTGAAGCCACACTTGCAAGCTTACAAGACCAACCCCTGTATCAATATTTGCCTCAATACTGTAAACAACATACGATGGTTTCAGCCTCAGGTATATCCATCCCTTGAATTTTTCTCCAAAGGTTGAAACTATAGACTACTGTATACATAGTCTTTGGTTGAAACTATAGACTACTGTATACATAGTTTTTGGTTGAAACTATAGACTACTGTATACATAGTTTTTGGTTGAAACTATGGACTACTGTATACATAGTCTTTGGTTGAAACTATAGACTACTGTATACATAGTCTTTGGTTGAAACTATAGACTACTGTATAGTTACATATAGTCTGGCAGGTGAGCGGTGACATCGCATAACGGACATTCCGTTACCTGAGCATGCTGAGAGACAGACATACAAATAGAGAGAGATGATATCCCGTGGGAAGTTGGGCTGGAAGTAAATTAAGATCGAGAGTATAATGTAGGCTATTGTATTTTGCTAGAGGAAACATGTGCTACGTAGCCTACGTAGGTTACCGTACATGTGCAAACCATTTATGATTATAAGATTTTATTTTTACTGAAGTAATACTTCATCACAATGCCTTTGTAATTGCCGTTCTTCTTTGGAAACAATTCCAATTTAGTGTTTTGTTAGAAATTTTGTTCAGGTATGCCAGTGCTATAAAATTATAATTTAGTGTTAATAGTGTATTGAGGCTAATATAATATAATAATAGTATATCAAATATTATTCAGTAGCTAATAGAAGTTTGAAATTTTGCATGAAAATAATAAAATTTTATTTCGATAATCTTTCTTCCTGCAATTAGAGTGTGAGTATGGTTTAGTGAACTTTAGTCACTACTGATGTTAACTTATTGTTGAAAAACTTCTTGAGAAAAAAAAAATGGTGGGGATTTTATAGGAAGAATACCACTCCGTGGGAAATTGTGGAAATCCAATTGGCAATACTGGCCAGGCCAGGTGAAGTTGACGAACGCAGGAGTGAAAAGTGACCACCTGACCACAGCCTAACGGGACCATGCCTTCCCTCTCCTCAATCTCTGTTCTACTGGTAGCAGAACTACACATTCTAGGCTACACACACACACACACACACACACACACACACACACACACACACACACACACACACACACACACACACACACACACATGCACACACTATTTGCAAGTTGCCCATAAAGATGAATAGCTTACATGAAAATATAATTAACAACAGAGAATGAAAATTATACTGAAGATCCTAAAAAGCAAAAAAAAAAAAAAATGACAGAAATCCGACTAAAACTAGTCGGACATTATCGGAATATGTAGTACATTATCGGAAGTTAACTGGCCCAATATAGATGGAGGTTGACCTCCAATAATAGTCAGATAACAAATATTAACTTTGATAATCATCTCTTATATCGAATAGGAATACCTAGGATTATCGCTTTAGTGCCCACCATTGTTCGTCGGTGAGTGGCTGGGCTGTCGCTCCCTCGCGTCGCTCACCACGGAGCGATAATAGGCTCCATGGCTCTCACAATCAAGGAGATATTATAACCTCTTTCCTCACAATGTTTGTAGTGGTCATATATTCTTTTTTCTTCAATTTTTCATACATATTTTTTCTTTATTATGGAAGGTGATCCTTTGACTGCATTTTTATCCCCTTTTAGGTTGCTGATGAGTGATGATAATAAGTCATTCCATATATATATATATATATATATATATATATATATATATAATTATATATATTATATATATATATATATATATATATATATATATATTATTCTTTCTGATTAACGTCAATTTTTCCAATAATTTGTATGAGGTTAGGCGGCCGATGATACGCTTCCGAGTCCAAGCCCTTTATTCTATTTCAATACTATGAAGTTACGAACAAAATCACTGAAGATGTGATTGATATTTTCTTTTCATATGTGGTATGACTCGTATTTCGAAATGACGCGTAATGTGCTATATTTCTTTTTCTCTTTGTTTATAGTCGTGGTGCGGCTTTCTTAGTGCCTTCCATGCTGTAACATGACTTTGTGTTGTTTAGACCGAGGAGAAGAGAGCTGCGTGGGCGTTGGTGCTGAAGGAGAGACACGCCAGGCTTCGGAGGGAGTGTCATCGCGCCAACCTGACGGGCAGCGCACTCAAGCGTCAGGCCATGATGCGCCGCAACCTGGTGTGGTTCACGCGCAAACGCCTCGTCTGGTGCCCGATATTCAAGGTAAGCTACTCAGACACTGTATTCACTCGGTGTGTCTAGAACTTTAAAAACTGATGCTGATGCCGCCTCGCCTAATCGCATGTTAATCACTACTTAGTCAATGTTCTTGTGCTCTCCTTACGAAAGACACTAGTCCTGATGAATCACCCGCTCGTATGTTGCTGTGTAGTCTGCACAAAACTATTTAAACTATTTGCACTTTTTTTCGGATCCAACGGAATTGTGTATGTGTTGTACAGCCACAGCAAGAGCAGACATGTCCTTCAGCTCTACACTCTTAGAAAAAAAGGGTAGGAAAAGGGTAGAAATAGGGTATTTGTAGTGATGAAATACTGCTACCCTTTTTCTACCCTTACAAATATACCCTTTCGGATCGACGCAAATATACCCTTTTCAAACCCTCTCGTCTAAAAAGGGTAAATAAAGGGTAGATGAAGGGTATAATCGGCAGCATCTACCCTCCAGCCTGGACATAGGGTTTAAAAAGGGTAGTGTTGGTGCGATGTAACAATTCTACCCTTAATATACCCCCCATTTCTGAGAGTGTACCATTTTGCAGGCGGCGTCCACCACGTGGGTGAAAAACCTGCTCATGGTGACAGGCATGAAAAAAGTGTTGAAGTCCGGCCTTCATAAGACGCTGCGAGAGTCAAACCCGCAACCCGCCACCGCTTTGGAGATTCAAAACACTCTCAACACCTCGATGAGGATGATTGTCGTGCGTCACCCCTTTGAGCGACTCCTCTCCGCCTACCGGTGAGCCTCCTCGCCCCCCTGTGGCACACACGGCACACACTGTCCCCTTGACTTGTCCCATGATATTTATGGACATTTTTGGATACTGATATAATTTTAGGATACATTGATTTCAATAGTTACAGGGGATATATAAAATCCATATTCATATCTCATTCAATTCAACATCAAAATTCAATTCAGAATAGATACATCAATTAAGCAGGTTATGGTTTTGATCTATAGACTACTATCAAATTATGTACTGATGAAATTCCCGAGACCCGCTCTAGATTCGATTTCACTCCCCCTGCAGAGACAAGATGCTGCGGGTCGCTTCCCGTTCTGACCCCTTCATTTGGCAGCAGCAGAAGATTGCCCACCTTCAAACGGACGCAAGGCACCAGCCAGTCCCCTACTCCAAGGAAGACGTCAATAAAGTCTACGGCAATAGAAGGCCCACCAAACTCCTCCACCCGACATTCACACAATTTCTCAAGCAAGCTCGTGAAGACATAACAAACATGGGGTAATTCCAGAGGTCTTGTGTATAAACGCCTAACAGTGTAGCTGTAAGCAGATTGTAGCGAATAACCTGTTTGGGTTTTATCAATGCGAAATTGTTAGTTCAGTGTTGACAATAGTATTTTTTTGACTTTGGTGGCCTCCATGAAGTGTGGAATGAAGCTTTATGGCATACTCATACTAACACGTGTTTTAGATTAATAATACGACATGTTAATCAAACGCTAAACAAAACAACCAGGTGATAGGAAAGGCGTGCACCGATATATTGCACAGGTACTACTACATAACGATTCCAATGTGCCGATCCTGTGAGTCACTTTGAGGGGCACAGGCCGATTACACTCTTAGAAAAAAAGGGTAGGAAAAGGGTAGAAAAAGGGTATTTGTAGTGATGAAATACTGCTACCCTTTTTCTACCCTTACAAATATACCCTTTTGGATCGACGCAAATATACCCTTTTCCAACCCTCTCGTCTAAAAAGGGTAAATAAAGGGTAGATGAAGGGTATAATTGGCAGCATCTACCCTCCAGCCTGGACATAGGGTTTAAAAAGGGTAGTGATGGTGCGATGTAACAATTCTACCCTTAATATACCCCCCATTTCTGAGAGTGTAGGCGCAGACCGAACAGTTTGAGAACAGTAGGGGAAAAGTACGGGAAGGGGAATGTCTGAAAGAGGCAGATACATTTGACAAAAAATAAAGTTAACAAGCTTATAGACAACATAACCATTAACCCCTTCACCACCAAGATCTTTCCTTTGATACATAAAATTGTCTGTTGTTAGCCATAAAATTACGAAAAGTAACTGAATATAACAAATTAGCTAGTGGACAAAGATACTAAACCGGTCATATCTATAAAATGTTGTTTAAAATCACTAAGAATCGTCTAATGGTAGCCAAATTACAATGGAAATCACGCTCTGGGTCTCAAGGGGTTAATATGAATAGTAATAGGGCTACTAGGAAACGGTGGATCATCAATGTGCACTCTTGCCTGCAGGATCGACCCCAGATCCATGTGCAATCTTCACTGGCGACCTTTCTGGATGACGTGCGATCCCTGCTACTTCGACTACGACACCATCGGCCACGTGGAGACCCTGGATGAGGACCAGGAGTACGTCATCCACGAGCTGGGCTATCAGGACCTGCTGCGCCCCGTACACTCCCACTCCTCCAGGTCGGTGCATTTTTTTACATGCTAACTGGGCGACCAAAATATCTCCCACACTCTTAGAAAAAAAGGGTAGGAAAAGGATAGAAAAAAGGTGTTTGTAGTGATGAAATACTGCTACCCTTTTTCTACCCTTACAAATATACCCTTTTGCAACCCTAAGTATACCCTTTTCCAACCCCAAATATACCCTTTCTCATCCCTCTCGTCTAAAAAGGGTAGATAAAGGGTAGATGAAGGGTATAATCGGCAGCATCTACCCTCCAGCCTGGACATAGGGTTTAAAAAGGGTAGTGATGGTGCGATGTAACGATTCTACCCTTAATATACCCCTCATTTCTGAGTGTGCAGTGATGGAAAACTGTCACCCAGTAAGGACATTTTTAAGCTACTGGGCGACAAGATATTTATTCATAAAATCCTTCCTGGATGCAATGGCTCATCATGTCTGTGTGTGTAAGATCCAAAAGTGTTTCTTATTACTGCATAGGATCATTATTTATATATATTTCTTGTTTTAATGTCTATATAATCTTGTGCCGCCATATATACCCCGTCGATTGTTTGCGTAGTTAAAATTTGTTGGTGTCACTGGAAGATTCATAAGCACAGCATGGAAAGGGAGGGGAGGGGTCACACAACACACGAAATGGGGAAGATAATACCAAAAAGCTGTAGTTTAACAGGTATGCCTACTACCACCCTTCTGGATATCCAAGGAATGTCGCCCCGCCCAGTAAGATTTGCTTAAAAAATGCTCTGCTCCAGGTTGCCATCACTCCTACAACCGTCAATAACATAATAACACTAATAGTCAATAACACTACAGTCGCCACTGCACTTATGTCGTCAGGCGCCATATATTACGCATTTTAGCATCACTACAGACTTGTATATGCCATTAAGGAGGCATGCACGGTAGTTTATATTATGTACGTGTATTTAGTAGCACATACAGGTCTATATAGTGATGCTAAAATTCGTAATATTCGCCTGTAAAATTCACCTGGTGACATTAGTGCAGTGGCGACTATAGTGTTATTGACGGTACTACCACTGGTCCACTGCTTCTACTACTACTACTACCACTGCTTCTACTACTACTATTGTCACTGCTTCTACTACTACTACTACTACTACTACTATATTACTACTACTACCAGTGCTTCTACTACTACTACTACTACTACTACTACTATACTACTACTACTACTACTACCAGTGCTTCTACTACTACTGTTGTTGCTGTTCATAGTTGTGCTTTCTTAGATCACGTTGAACATCCATTTTTTGTAATTGAGTTGCCCTTTTTTAATCAAGATTTTCAGTTATTGTATGATAGCATGAAGCTGTAGGTAGTCTAACAGGCTACTTTGTGGTCACTTTTGCCTGAAGGAGGACAATAGTACATTATTATTATTATCACCAATTCATCTGCTTGTCTAGTATACATATAAAATCAAGCAATGAAGAATGATATGGTTCTATTTTCCTTAGGTTTTCCTTAACATGCAGTGTTAAGAAACATTCATGTGATAGATCCAAAAGATTTTTTTACTACAATTATTTTCTTCACTCTTTGTGTCGAGGGAATTCTTATTAACGTTTGCCATAAAGCTTCATTCTGATTATCATCCATTCCGACCATTCGGTATATCAGGGTGGTTCTTTACTCTATAGGATACTTTCTAAGTTGTTACCACTTCTTTCAGTATTCTTTCTTCTTTCTCATATTTCATTACTTTTCTGTGGGCATGTTTCGCCTCACTCGTCACCACTCTCACTAGTTTATCACTGACTATTTCTGGCAGTGTGGGAGGCATTCTCCCAGGGTCAGGGACGCACATCTTTTCTGTGAAGTGCATTTTTTTCAAAGTGCATTTCTTTTCAAGCGCTTTTTTTTCTGAGTGCATTTTTTTCCAAGTGCATTTTGTTCCAAGTGCATTTTTTTTAAGTGCATTTTTTCAAAGCATTTTTTTCCAAGTGCATTTTTTTCAAAGTGCATTTTTTTCAAAGTGCATTTGTTTCAAAGTGCCTTTTTTTCGAAGTGCATTTTTTTCAGAGTGCATCATTTTTTCGAAGTGCATTTTTTTCGAAGTGCAATTTTTCGAAGTGCATTTTTTCGAAGTGCATTTTTTTCGAAGTGCATTTTTTTCGAAGTGCATTTTTATCCTGTAAAAATTTAAAGATCTCTTGGCTGGGTTAAGCCCCGAATGTTTCAAGATCTTAAATACGCACCTGGGGCATAGTATGTTTATTTTCTATAATGATAACTCTTTCAGGTGTAAAATAAATTCACTGCTTTTAATTCCTAGAGGTCAGTGCTGTAACCATCAGCCTTCTTTGTGTGTGACAGGTTTGACAGCCACAACAATACGAGCGAGGCGGCCAAAAGCTACTTCGGTCAGGTCCCGCTGGAGCTTCTCGAGTCCCTGGCAACACTCCTGCGTCCGGACTTCGAGTTGTTTGGGTACTCCCCTGACGAGTACTTCGCCCTAGCCGGACCTCGCAGCTCCTGATCAAGGCGACAGTCCTTCACACAGGCACCTTTCATCATTCTAGAGTCTAGACAGCCAGCAAGGTGGAGATTTCAAGCACCCATGAATGAGGGACTTAGTTTTTTCTGTGCTCCATGCTGTGAAATCTTCTATGTTCACAAACCCCTCTGTCCCACCTTCACTTTCGTTGTTTTGTATCCTCTATCTATCTCTATCTTTAAATATATCCATTTATTTATTTATTTATCCACTCTCTCGTATACAAACAAAGATCAGAGACTCTTTTTGTTGCTGCTAGAAATCGAATAATTTTTGCATGCCCTCTAAACACGATTTAGCCGTCCAATGTAGGTATTTAGTTTTTTTTTCTCTATAAATAATAGGGATATGTGATATCAGAACTTTAGAAAACATCCTTCTTTCTTGCAACAATCCATAAAATCAAGCTTCTCAAAAACATAAATAAAGGGAGAGAGGAGGGAAAAGACATGTTGAGGAAAGCCAGAGAGAGAAATGGGTATGTGAAATACCCATTTTCTCTCTCTCTCTCTCTCTCTCTCTCTCTCTCTCTCTCTCTCTCTCTCTCTTAGATGTAGTCATCGTTTGTTTCATCAGTTTTTCTCATTTGTGAATATCATCGATTTTTTCATTTTCAAAATATTTCACCATGGTGAAATATATAGTTGCTCAAATACTTATTTTCAGGTCCATGAAATTGTGAAGTATTATTAGCCAGTTGATATTATGTAATGCGTCACATTATGTTTTCACTCATATTTTTTTTTTCTTTCAATCAATGTGTAGTAGTAGTAGTGGTTGTTGTTGTAATAGTAGGTAGTATTCCTTGTTGTTGTTGCTTTTGTAGGTATAATACTACAAAAAGAATATTATGTAAAAGCAAAATAAATCATTGAACACAATATGAATGAAAATATATTCCAGCATTTTGCATGATTATTCTTGTCCACTGTTTCATTCACCTTCCTCCTTGTTCTTCTGCCTCTGCTCCTCCTCCTCCTCTTCCTTCGCCTATGATGCTACTACTACCACTATACTACAATTTCTACTACTACTTCTACTACTACTGATGATGCTAATACCACTATACTACAATTTCTACTACTACTTCTACTACTACTACCACTATACTACAATTTCTACTACTACTTCTACTACTACTGCATTTACTATCATTACTTTTACTATATAACATGATCAACAACAAAAACCAGATAAGTGGTGCAACTAATTTAATGAACAAATATTCCGAGGTGTCTGTCAAGTTGTCAACTGGTCAAGTTCGGAAATCCAGTTTTGCTACTTTTTTTTTTTTTTTTTAACCCTTTGTGTCAACCAGGTATAAGGGAAGTCAGGGGAACGCCGTTATATTTGGAATGTGGCAGCGCGGTTAACGGAGACGTGACCTCCAAGACATGTAGGAGAGGAAGGAAGAGAAAGCTGGCAGAGTGAACGACCTCTCTCTCTCTCTCTCTCTCTTTCTCTCTCTCTCTCTCTCTCTCTCTCTCTCCCCTCTCTCTCTCTCTTTCTCTCTCTCTCTCTCTCTCTCTCTCTCTCTCTCTCTCTCTCTCTCTCTTTGCATTTGCCGTTATCATGTTATCATTGGTAGCTTTTCCAGTCAATACAGCAAACAAAAGGTGATATTTATAATGTTGATACTTATAGAAAAAAAAGCAGCAAAAGACAGAAATGCTTTAATTTATTTTCGCCAACCACTACATCATTACGAGAGAGAGAGAGAGAGAGAGAGAGAGAGAGAGAGAGAGAGAGAGAGAGAGAGAGAGAGAGAGAGAGAGAGAGAGAGAGAGAGATTCCGCCTGCAGCTGTAAGTGGTATCCTTCACTGGATTTCCAGGCCAGGGTGTGGTGACCTCAACGATAACGAGCTCGGTGACAAGTCTGCCAAACCTGCCCCAGCCCCACCATAGCATTCCTGACGAAAGCCGAGAGAGAGCGAGGCCACCGTGAGAGAGATGCCCGTATTCGTAGTCACATACCATCATTGTACGTGGTCATTGTTCACTTTTTGTCTTGTCCTAATTAAATCAATAGGTCATGCCAGCTCTGTTGTGATTGCAATAGGAGTACTGTATGATTGCTCTAGTACTTTCCATGGCAGCTACAAGATCAAGTGAATCATTTTGACTGAGTAGAAATGGAACAAAATCATAGCAATTACCACGAGCAATCATGGTATGTGACTACGAATACGAGCAAGAGTCCCTCCCTTAGCCTTATTCCTGACGAGCCTCTCCCAAACCCTACGCAAAATACTATCACACCTTCACGTGCAGTACGAAGCTATATTCGCCCTCTCACGTCACCCTCTGCTGCACCAAGATTAATAGACATACTTCACATACTATAATTAAAAGTCTATAGATCTTGTGCCGCACCCTCTGCTACGAACGCTGCTTCAACAGATTACAGCCCCTCCTCGATCCCCACTTCCCCTTGACCCATCTGCACGGCGGCACGCACACACGTAACTGGTTATACGTAGCCTACTGACCTCGCCTCAGCTTTTCCTGGAGGTAGCTACTCTGACGGGCTAACTGCAAGTCACTGTCTCTATCATCTCTTGCAGGAAGTCCGGGTGGCTGCCCTGGAGACCCCATTAAAGACCACTCCAATATAGTTAACCACTTCCTCCTCATAAGACCACTCCAATATAGTTAACCACTTCCTCCTCATAAGGCCACTCCGTTCACCCCTCCCTCTCCCTTCCTTCACGATCTGTACAGTACATACAGGCCACCTTCCGCCTAAAGGTTAACGCGTTTTAATCGTTAATCCCTTGATAAAGGAGCTAATGTTTTCGTTAACGCGTTATTCAGTCATTTTTGTTTTAAGTTAACGGATTATATCGTTAACTTCCGTTGAAATGTAGTTAATTTCTGTTAATCCGTTATTTATCTTCTGTTACAGCTTACAGGTCACTAGGCCTACAGGTCAAAAACGTTTAAGAAAGTCATTTAAATCGTCAAATCGATAGTGACCAAACCAACAGAAACTTTGGATTGTGAAGGGATCATAGACTCATCAAGTACGTTGCAAGAGTCTATCCATGGAGGTATTATATATATTATTATAGCTCCATGAGTCTATCGGCCTTGTCTCAGGGGCCTCAGGGCAGACTGGACTGTGTGCTGGACATTCAGGAACTGTTATGACTAGTGAGGGTAATGTCGAGGTGAGGCCGAGGTGGATAATAACTCTGCAGGCAGACATTCAGAAAGAGTTAAAGGGCACGGTGTTTAGCTTAACTAACTTCCTCTATTTGTACAACCCGGAAGTCGCGGGGATTCTGGTACGAGATATGGCAGTGGCGCTACGGTGTCACTATTGGTGATCTTTTCCGCTTGATAATCTCTCTATTCGTAACTGGTCTTCCTGCCATTTGGGGGAAGCAACCACCCCGGGAGGCGGGTCACAAACCCCGGCTAACACCCGATACCCATCACGGCTGGATGGACAAGGGCTTGGGGTTTTATTAAGGAAAAGGGAGCCATTATACCTTTAGTCTGATGCGTGGCGGTTGGTGGCAGCTACCCGCCGGGGTGGTGAGGCGAGGTGGTCTCGGTCAGGGTCTCGGTGAGGTGCCGCCGTTCACCACTCGGCTCATCACCCCGGCGGGTAGCTGCCACCAACCAAAGTGTGAGGTCTTTTATGATGGTAGCTTGGGGAGTAGTTTAATATTTAAAGCAAGGACTAAATCTCTGGAGGTCAATAGTAGAACATATAGATGGGCAAACGAAGGAAGCAAGATATGTCAAATGTGTATGGGTAGACTAGATGAAACTGTAGATCACGGAATTTCTTTTAGGTTTGAGTAGGGTACAGGATACAAATAGAAGAATCATCGAAGGGGTTAAAGTATTTTTAGAAAAGGCTTGGGAAAAAAGAGCAGAGAGTTAGGGCCTCATACAAGCCCTGAGGGAGCCAGCCGGAAATTAGGCTTTGAACCGGGTGAAAACCGCGGTTTAGCTCCTCACCTGGAAAGAAGAAGAGAAGAAGACCCCATAATAAACTCACCATGAGGGTAGGAGATAGGTTTAAGGCCTAATTTCATTTGTATACTTGCCCTGTTCAGTTCTTGAGTCAGAAAACATCATATATACTCAATTTATGAGTATTTTTATGTATATTGCGTGCTCTACGCCACCCCTACCGTGGTCGCTTTGTTTTGACAGCTTAACGTCTTTAAGTACGTCTGCAGAATGCCAAAAGTTGCCCAGATAACACACATTTCAGCAAGTGTTATTGGAGTGGTCTTCGTAATCCAAGACGGTGCTTGGACGACAAAAACACGGCTTTGGTTGCTTGACTAGCTTCCCGGCAGTATACGTGGCGTGGATCCCTCACTGGCGAGAGAAGGGCCTCTTCTTGCCACGATTCGATGCTGCCTTACAAACCTCCTCCACCTCGCTGTGGGGTTGACAGGATGCTCTTGAAGTGGCTCAATGTTGTTGTTGTTGTTGTGGGGTATGAGGTCAAGCAGCATGAGGTCAGGCGGCATGACCTCATAGTAAAAAAATGTAATTGCTGCTCTCTGCCTGCCTGTCTGGGAACCCCTGGCCGCATCTTGACAAGTTTGTGTCCTTCAGGAGAACAGAGAGCAGCAATTACATTTTTTTACTATGAGGTCATGCCGCCTGACCTCATGCTGCTTGACCTCATACCCCACAACAACAACAACAACATTGAGCCACTTCAAGAGCATCCTGTCAACCCCACAGCGAGGTGGAGGAGGTTTGTAAGGCAGCATCGAATCGTGGCAAGAAGAGGCCCTTCTCTCGCCAGTGAGGGATCCACGCCACGTATACTGCCGGGAAGCTAGTCAAGCAACCAAAGCCGTGTTTTTGTCGTCCAAGCACCGTCTTGGATTACGAAGACCACTCCAATAACACTTGCTGAAATGTGTGTTATACTGCTTTGTGATATTGTTTGCAATGTTTTGGACTGATTATTATTTCGGCCCCTACCAAGCTTGTGTTTTTGTCGCAGAAACCAATCCGTTTTCAATTGCGAGAAAAAACGGTCTTCGTACCAAGACGATGCTTGGACGACAAAAACACGGCTCAACAAGCTGTCTGCCAATATAATTGATGTTATTTCAGCCCAAGCAAGCAAAATCTTAGTGTTACTATGTTAAATATCAGCAGGTACCTAAAAAGACCGTAACTTACGGCCTTGTTAGGCCATGATATACTTGAGTTTTGATATTACTCACGGCCCGTGAGTATATAAAAACATTTAGTTTTGTTACCGTGTAGTGCCAGAATTTTGAATGACCCGCCAGTGAAATGTGGAAAGATCTTGTGAAAAAACCGTTTAGATGAAATCTAGGCATTATATGTAAGTTCCTAACAGAATAACATTATTGGATGATAGGCAAAAGAGTAAAGTTCATCCCTACCTCACTGTAAATGAGAAGGAGACAGTTACGGTCAAGGATATACTATCCTTGGTTACGGTAATATCCAGCAGAGTCTCAAGCATGATTTCCTGTCCAGGTAGGTTATATGGGAGGAGGCGGCATGTTGCCTCTAGCGTGCAGCCAACGCGCTCCGCCCCCCCAGCCCCCCATTGACTCAAAACAAATACAGCTGATCGTGGGGGAGGAATCTGAGGATCACAATGTTTTGAGCTTTTGAGTCGATCTTCCCCGCCTCAATGCGGGGCGAACGGCTGCACCCGAAATGCGCGGCATGCCGCCTCCACCTAGGTAACCTACATGGTCCAGACATAACTAACTACAAGCGGTTCTACTACAGCCTAACAACTATTCATTGATGTATTGTAATGAAAAATCATAAGTTATTCTTAATCAATGTTTTCTTCACGTATTATACATGGTAATACTACAATAATTAGAAAATATTATAAACCCTTTTTAAACCCCATCAAAACGGCGGGAATGTGTCGCTCTTCTCAGCCCCAGCGCCATCGTAGAACTCCTCGTGCCTTTATCTGTGCGCATCAGCGTCATCTTGAGGCCTAACCACTTGAAATATACAGAAAAGATGCCTGATGCTGCCACAGGTGCACGAAGGATCAAAGTTTTGGAGGTGGAAGACTTCAAGACGTTCTACGGGAGACATGTTTTGCAGTGGCTTGAACCCTTCATAGCCCTTTTGGGACCCAACGGCGGAGGTGAGTCTTATCATCTTATGTGTCTTATCATTGCCCCTCTCTGATACTTAACAACATTCTGCACACCCTTTACACACTACTACGGTAGCCCGGCAGGATGGCTCAGTGGTAGACCGGTTGACTTGGTGTCCCTGTGTTCGAACCCCGTAATGCTGCGTAGAGTCCATGGTGGCGTCAATAACCTCGGTGTTTATGGGTAATGATTATTTGCACTATTTCTAACCTCTACACCGGCCGTCGGAAATGACTAAAATTAGGGGTCTGGGGGGGCAGTTAGGTTAGGTTTTGTAACCAATGTCCAGGTTAGGTTAATGATCTACGGTAGCAGGGTGATTTGAAGGTAATATTCCAGATGAACACCGAATTCACTTTGGTGGACGAAACAATTTTTTTCTGGTGAGTTTTGATGTTTTGAATTAATCTGCTAACCGTTTCTGTCGTAAATGTATTTTATTTTTTATTTTTTATTTTTTATTTTTTATTTTTTTATAGGTAAAGGTTAGTTTTTTTTTATATAGTTAGGGAAAGGTTAGGTTAGGTATAGTTCGGTTAGGTTCAAGTTGTTTATTTTTTTGGCATTTTTGCCAAAAAAAACCAAAAGAACATTGATTTGCGACAAACGGTTAGCAGATTAATTCAAAACACATATAAACTCACCAGAAAAAAATAATTTCGTCCACCAAAGTGAATTCGGTGTTCATCTGGAATAATACCTTCAAATCACCCTGCTCGTTCACTAACCTAACTTGGACATTGTCACAAAACCTAACCTAACTGGCTCCCCAGACCCTTTGTTATTTTTTATTTAATTTCCGACGGCCGGGCCCTGTGTAGATCATATTCCCCACCTCTATATGAGTATGTGGTTTCCTATAGTGAAGACGCTTGGCTGTACCTCCGAAACTAACCATAGGATTTTCTTGAAAATACCCTCATTGTGATTCCCACACAAAGTTAGGCCTACCATCACGAGACCAGGAAACCTACCCTAACCTGATGTGTTCAAAAGTAGACGCGAAATACTGTTCCAGAAAATGAGAACATGCTGCCCGGTGCACCAGCCTATACACTTTTAACCTCAATATATTCCAGCTTCTCTAAGTTTCCCTAGGATATTGACTACTGCACTACATTCACCAACCAGAATACAGTACGACAAATAAACGTAAGTATCAACCTTGGGCGAAAAGGCTGGCATTATCTCAATATTATCCGAGGCGGTACTATAAGGTAACGATGGGGGTATACGCTATGCTGCAAGTGGCCTCGGTGCTCATCTCCGTCGCATTAGCCCTTGAGCCTGCTGTGTTCGGTGACAATCCGTTACCCCGGGACACAGGGCTAGTGTGAAATCAGGGTTACCACAGTTACCTTCCCCAGGTTTCCCCAGGTACTCATTTATCGACCATCCCAGAAAGGGAGGATGAACAGCTGGATGGGCTGGCCGCTGACTTGTCCTGGCCCGGATTCGAACCAGGGCCCACAGATTCGTAGCGAGGCGCACTAGACACTCGCGCACAGAGGCGACAAAGGTTCTATAAGGTAGGGTAGATATGTATGTTTGGTTTGGTTACATTTCTTACTACAGCAGAAAGGCCCCAAAAATATTTAAATTCAGCTTAGATTAGGTTAAGGTTTAAGTTAGGTTTTTTTTGAAGGAAAATGAGTTTTCTGGTGTTTTTGATGTGCATGGATTGATTTTGGACCTTATATCCTACTGCAAATATCTCGTTCTGATGTTTCCTTGCCCCCCAAAAAACGGTTTCCCACTGGTCTTCCAAGTTTATGGGGGTTGTGGGGGGAACTCAGAAGCAAGTGCTTTGCCCCAGAAATTAATCCCAAAATCAGTCAATCACATCAAAAAACACCAAAAAATGATTTTCCTTCAAAAATTACTTGAGAACCACTTCCTGCAAATTAAACGAAATTTGTGTTAAGCAAATTTCATTTTGATTAATGTTTGATGGAAAGAAATGGGTTATGCTCCCAGACCCCAAGATCACCTTATAAATGTGTTATTTATATACCTTACATACAAGGTTTAAACAACATATATTGTACCTAACATGAACCAACAAATATACGGTCTAAAGCAACAAACAGTGGTTTACCTACCTTACTTATTGAATAAGCGTTGATCAGTAAGGTAAGTTACATGCTGTCTTGACTGCCGTGTGGCAATCAGGTACCGTTCCTCCTGACTGGAAAAGGAGGCTGGTCATCCCTATCTGGAAAGGGAAAGGGGACCGTCAGAACTGCAACAATTAGATAGTGGGATTAGCAGTGATATCAGCAAGTTTGCTGATGATACTACAGTAGGTATAGGATTATTAGATCACAGTCTGATGTAAACATATTGCAGGGCCAGGGAGACTTATATAAGTTAAATGAGTGGGTAGTCAAGTGGCAAATGGAATTTAATATTGATAATTGTAGCGTAATTAATGTTGGTAGAAAAAATCCTGGTAATAGGTACACTATATGCAATGTATCGCTGAAAAGATCAGAAGGTGAGAAAGATCTGGGACTGTGGGTAAGCTCAGACCTTTGTCCTAGGAAACAGATAGGGTGGTAAATGATTGGAATGGACTCAGTCGTCAGGTGGTCAGTGCGGAGTCAATAGGGAGCTTTAAAAGGAGGCTAGACAATTTCATGGATGGGGATGAAAGGTGGATGTAGGTAGTTTTAAGTAAAAGGAACTACCACGTGTAGGTCTCACAGCCTCTTGTAGTTTCCTTATTTTCTTATGTTCTAATTACCGCGGTATTACACTGTTCAGCGTGCCAGGCAAGGTGCTTGCCCATCTATTGCTGACATGGATCCGCAGTCATTTGCTGAAGCATCAGAGACCTCAGCAGTTTGGGTTCACGCCTGGTAAGTCAACAACAGACCATATTCTAGCGTTTCGTGTAATGGTGGAATGCCGACGTGACTTTCGACGTGATGCTTGCAGCCTATGTTGATCTCAAGAAGGCGTTTGACTCAGTGCATCGTGAGTCATTCTGGGATCTCCTGCGACTTCGCGTGATTCCTGCAAGGACTGTTGGTCTGCTGACTGGCCTGTACTCTGGGACTGAGAGTGCTGTGAAGTGTGGGGGTGTATCCAGCTTTTTTCCTGTGAATACAGGAGTGAGGCAAGGGTGCGTCCTTGCTCCATCACTTTTCAACACTTGTATGGACTGGATATTGGGCAAAGTTGTATATCAAAGTGATTGTGGAGCATCCCTCGGCAACACCAAGATCACTGATCTTGTTTTTGCCGATGATGCAGTAATCTTTGCTGAGTCGCTGGAGGTCCTGGTGATGGCTCTCGAGGCGCTGCACGAGGAGGCAAAGCCTTTGGGACTTGAGGTCTCCTGGCTTAAGACCAAGGTCCAGGTGTTTGAAGGCTTACTAGATGAAGCAGTACAGTCTGTTCATGCGTGCGGCGAGGACATTGAGATCTTGGAAAGTTTTACGTACCTTGGTAGCGCAGTCCAGAATAATGGCGGGTCACATCAAGAAGTCTTACGGCGGATTGGCATAGCCCACAGTGTTATGGACTTGCTCAGCAGGAGTATTTGGCGTTGTCGGTACCTGTGCAGGAGGACAAGGATCCGGATCTTCAAGTCACTTGTGATCCCTGTCTTACTCTATGGTTGCGAAACATGGACACTAAATAGCGACTTGAAGAGGCGAATCGATGCCTTTTGTAATAAATGTCTTCGCAGAATCGTGGGGTATCGCTGGGATGATTACGTGTCAAATCAGCACCATGCACCCTGAGACTGATGCACCGTCAATGTTGATACCCATGTCCTTTTTTTCTCTGTTTTGCTTAACATGCCATATAGGTCCTATGTATGTATGGTGTATTCCTGATCTACACTATCTCCCAACTCATGTATTTACACTTTTCTGGATAAAATTTTAGTTTAGTCCATCAATTCACCTTGTTCAGATATTTTTGAAGCTTTCTACAGTCCTTTATGTCACTGATATTTCAAAAGATTTTTCACACTTTATTAGATGAGAAACTAAACAATGCAGCCATCTACGGTTCCATATGCCCTTCAAATAGTATGAATTTCAACAAAACTTCAAGCCCTCTGCCATCTCATATGGCTTCTTAACCCCTTGAGACCCAGAGCGTAATTTCCAATGTAATTTGACTACCAATAGACAATTTTAATGAATATAAGCAATGTTTTATAGATATGACCTGTTTAGAAGCCTTGTCCACTAAATTATCTTGTATATTAAGTTACTTATTTTAATTTTATGGCTCACAACAGATGATTTTATATAGCAAAGGAAAGATCTGGGCATGAAGGGCTTAAATTTCATAAATATAAATTTCTTGCAGGAAAGTCTAATTTGCTGGATGCTGTGGCCTTTGTGCTTGGTGCTAAGGTGACTGCGTTGCGAGCCAGGGAAGGCCGTGATTTGATCCACCGCGGGAGGAGGGCCCTGACTGATGGGGATGACTCTGACTCTCCCACTGCCTCTGTCACAGCCGTCTTTACACTCTTTAATGGAGGGGAAATGGTGTTCAAGAGAGCGGTGTCTGATGCAGGTTCAGAGTTCATGGTGCAAGGAGAGGTGGGTATTAGCATGTCTTGGTATTACTTTACATGGTGCAAGGAGAGGTGGGTATTAGCATGTCCTGGTATTACTTTACATGGTGCAGGGAGAGGTGGGTATTAGCATGTCCTGGTATTGCTTTACATGGTGCAGGGAGAGTGGTATAGCATGTCTGGTATTACTTTACATGGGGCGGGAGTGGGTATTAGCAGTCCTGGATTATTACATGGTGCAGGGAGAGGTGGGTATTAGCATGTCCTGGTATTACTTTACATGGTGCAGGGAGAGGTGGGTATTAGCATGTCCTGGTATTACTTTACATCATTGAAATTAAGGACACTAGTTATTCTTGACTTCAGAGCTGGGCAGTATTTAAATACATTTGTGTATTTATAATTATAAATACATTGGTTGTCATGTATTTAAATACAGTATTTAAATACTTTTATGAGTATTTAAATACGTTGTATTTAAATACTCATAATATAAAAATGTAAATACTTTTTTATCAGTTAAGTTGGCCATAAACCCGCCCAACTATCTGGCAACCCTGATGTTACAGTGAACCAGGGTTTCCACTGGCAAGGAAATTTACATTGTTTTAAGGAAATTTAGGGCTGAGAAGGAAATTTCTAAAAAAAAAAAAAATCTAAGGAAATCCATTTTTTTCGGACATGTCAAAATTTGTGTGTATTTAAAATATTTATTTGTATTATAATTTATATTATTTATTTGATAATAATTTATTTACAAATGTATTTAAATACAATTGATGTATTTAGTATTTATTAAATACATTCATAAAATGTATTTAGTATTTAAATACATTTCTCCCATGTATTTAGTATTTAAATACATTCAATGTATTTAGTGCCCAGTTCTGCTTGACTTGATAACCAACCATTATACGAAACATGCTAAATAACAGAATGACATTTTTCATGTGTACGTTGCAGCCAGGGAATAGTGGGGAGAGGTGAGGAAGGAGTATAGAGTGGTAGTGGTACAGTAATAGAGGGACCAGGGCAGGGTAGGATGGGAGAAGGGTGAAGTAGGCTCCAGGCTGGGATAGATTTGGAGAGAATAAGAACATAAGAAAATAAGGAAGCTACAAGAGGCCGTGAGACACATGAACATAAGAAAATAAGGAAGCTACGAGAGGCCGCGAGACATAAGAAAATAAGGAAGCTACAAGAGGCCGTGAGACACGTGAACATAAGAAAATAAGGAAGCTACGAGGCCGCGAGACCTACACGAGGTAGTTCCTGTAAATGGGATGAGAGGGAGGGAGATGAGTGGCTAGGGTTTGGAGGTGATGAGGGAGAGAGGTAGGGAGGGTATGATACACCATAATGATTTAGTGTCCTTATATCCTCGTGTATCTACTTCCAGACGGTTACCCTCAAGATTTACCAGAAGAGGTTGGAAAATTTGGGTATCAATATGAACTTTTGCAACTTTATGGTGTTCCAGGGCACCGTGGAGAACATAGCTATGGGTACCAGCAGCATGAGGACCAAGCTGATTGAAGAAATATCAGGGTGAGAGAGAGAGAGGAGAGAGAGAGAGAGAGAGAGAGAGAGAAATATCTTTCTAAACTAAATAATAATACAGTAAAGCCTCTCGTATTCGGACCCTCATTATTCGGACTTTGACATTATTCGGACCTCCTTTTTTTTTTTTTTTTTTTTTTAGGTCGAATTCTGTATTTTTAGCACTAGTTTTTTTTTTTTTTTTTGGTTTTTTTTTTTTTGTTTTTTTTTTTTCGAAATTTCCTAGCTATATATACACCTAGACCTTTTTTTTGCGGGGGGGTGGGGTCGACATTTCCTAGCTATATGTAGATACCTAGATTTAAAAAAAAAAAAAATTATTACATATCCCCCCATATATAATCCCCCCATTATTCGGATTCTTGCATTACTCGGACCACTCCTTGGGCAAATTAGTCCGAATATGAGAGGTTTTACTGTACCTTTCTCTGTATTTACTCGCCCATTACATACACACCATATTATAACCAGGGCTTAAAAACTAAATTATTTTTCTAACGGTTGGTTCTGATCAGAAACAATATTATTAACGTTTCGTTTTTCGTTCCTCCTCCAAACATATCGTTCCTGAACCGGTAAGAAAGAAATGAAAACTTGTTAGAACGTTATTATCAAACCCTGTATTGAATATGCTATTAGCCCTAATAAATAATAATGCCTATACATGACTACATTTTTATAGCTGGTAATATAGCCATGCATTTCAGGGTGCACAGTATCCAACAAAATCAAACCCTTAGATGTCGTAACTATATTATTATACGACTTAAATAAGGCAACACATTTACATGTACAATACAGGAAGCGTAGTGTAGAAATATGCAATCTCAGTTGCCGTAAAGTAAAGACATGAACCGCTAAATTATTTACTAATATATATGGCAATAAATATATTAATTTGTAATATCACCAACCCACTAATTAAATAAACCTAATCAATGAAATCAATGAATACATGTGGTACTCCAAGGACGCGAACTTAGGACACTCACTGAAATTTGGCGCACCAAGCATTAGGCTATGAACATAGTTAAAAATTTAAGCACATACTCACGATATATTATAATTATCCATTTTCGAATACTGTATATTAATCTAAGCATGTTCTTCAACCCAACTGCAGCAACCCAACTACATCATTTGGGTACTGGAAGTGAAAATGGTTTATTGACCAAATAGACTTACCAATACATTTTTGCGGGTTCACTACTGATCTACCCAGATCTTATTGTGATGAACGATATGGGGCATGGCATGGCCAATATGGCATGGAACGAAAACATAACGTTATTAACCGGTTACTAGGAGTTTAAAATAGTGTTTTTGCTCCGGAACA